>VWZD01008373.1:249634-425296 GCA_013396695.1 Sakesphorus luctuosus | reverse complement strand
TCATTGTTTCCACTGAAAATCCTTTATCTAATATACCCTGATACTGCTCCGTGGCCATGACATAATGATGGCTCATGCTCACACCACAGCTGATTAATGCATTAAACCTCTTCCCCTTACTATCAACAGCAATTATCAAGACACTGGATTATACTAAAAGAACAGGATATTAATCCCTAAGCATCTAGTTCTGCTTTCCATACTATTAGGTTTCCATTTTGTCAGTCCATGAGGTCATTTTTTTATATGCTAGTCATTCCAATTTTGTCATCTTGTAATGCCATACTCATTCTCCTACTTCTACCAAGGTCGTAACTACTGCCTAAATCAGTGCCAAGATCAGTGCTAGAGGAATTCTACTAGCAAACTCCTTTCATTTGGATATTTCCATTTTTAACAGACCCATCTTTTAATACAACCCTTTATTCAGTTCCTCTTCTACCTTCAGTGCTTGCATTAAAGCTCATCTTTTCCACCTTTAATAACGTCCTACAACGAAGAATATAATGCCTTGTTTCGATCAAGGTAGATTAGGTCTACTGCATTACTTACTCTTCTCTGGGACAATTATCTTATCAAATAACGATATTAAGTTAGTCAGATATGATCTGTCCTTGATAAAACCATGTTGCAGTTTTTCCCACTATCCATTTTCTTCTAGGTCCTTGATAATTTTTTCCTTCAAAACCTACTCTAAGACCTTGCTTGGTGTTGAGGTCAAACTATCTTGCCTGCCTTTTATTTGACCACCTCTTTTCCCTTTTATGAATACAGGGAATAACTTTATTAGTCTTTAGCTGTATTGAGTTAGCCTTGAATTGAACAGATACATGTAAAATCCCTGCTTGGTGCAAATCAGCATTCTAGGATCCCTTCAGTGCCCTGAAATGGGCATTGTTTAACCCTCTCCATTGTACGGCAGTAAGGAGCCAATGTTCAGCTGATAAAGCTCACTTACAGAAACTTCCAATGCTCTGTCTCCACTCCCTTAAGCACCTTTTTACTATTCTTAGTCACTACATTATCCTCACTTCAAAATGAGACAATTTGCTATTTTAATCATACCTAGATTGTACTTAATCTCCATTTCATTCCTGGCAATCTGTTGCCTTACTTTCCTTACTTCTGTGCTCCCTTTTTACTCATCTGTATGAAGTAATTGTGCAAGCCAACCCAGCTCAATTCTTGGTCATGCTGATATTTTTATATCACTCTTGCAAAGATCCTTTATGAACTAGGAAAGGGCATAGAGTGTGAAAATGAGAAGACTGACACATTTCCCAGAAAAGGGAATTGTGCCTTGCTGCACAATTACACTAATTTCAACAAGGACTGTGGAGTACTGGCCACAACACAGAAATAATTTGCTAAACACTTAGGTGTGTTCATGCTGATAGGACCTCATCCTTTTAAACTTACAAATTTTCATTTCTGAATTGCTAGAGCCTTAAGAATTCAAAGAGGACTGGGAAGCTCCCGGATAAATATGACAGCCTGAACTTGGTGTTTGTCTTTATCCCTTGGCAGAATTTTACACTAGACAGATTAAGAAAGGTACCAGGATGAATTATTAAACAATTAGGCTGCAGATACTTTGAAGAAGACTAGCCAGATATAAAGCGCAAGTCAACCTTGGTTTGTCACAAAACCATGTCCCACTATTTAACTTCCCTCTCTGATCCAGCAGCTGGCCATAAGGATGAGAGTGAAGCAGTAAATGTGTTATGCCTTGACATTGATAAAGAATTTTGGCACTGACAGAGTTTCACAATATCCTGTGTCACAACCTCGTAAGTAAACTGTTTTCTAAATCCACATTGTTGCAAAATAAAAGGTCATACTGGTGGAAGAGCAATCTCATACACAGACAAACATGCCTGATCCAGCATGATCCTGATCTTCCATTTAGTCCACAGTCCTCACCTTACTCATTATCAGAGTTCATCACTGATTGAATAATCTTCAATTTTCTCTTCAGGTCTTCATAAAAGGGTTCCCACAGACGTTTCATCCAGGCACACTCTGTTCAATGTTTGTAACATCCTGGAAGGTGGAGTAGAGAGTGTTTACCAAATGTTCACAAGTCAATGCACAGGATTGAGACGGGGACAGAGGGTGGAGAAGTGGAAGTAAGTTTGTTTTGGAGGAAAGAGTCAGAATTCAGAATACCAGGTTGAATGGGAAATACTGTGTGGAATATTCACTAAGGGCAAGAGCAACAAGGGTACTCTTCATGACAGTAAAAGGAGGAAAATATCTAAGAACACCAAGGATGGAAAAGATGTGGAAAGAAACAAAGACAAGATGCTAAGAAACTATGACTGATGCAGAAAGGGTGGAGAAATTGGGCATGTTTATTTTATTGTAGGTACTAAGCACAGTACAGGGAGAGCCAGGCGGGGCAGCAATCTGGCAGGACTTGCTGAGAAGTTCTGCCCTTGCAGGAGTTCCCTAACCCCAGTCAGGCAGTGCCTGGTGCTCTCCTGTCCTTACTCTGCAGTTAAAACACACAATCCCCTGCTGTGTCTTTCAACCCTCCATGCCTATGATTCTTATGTCATCTATTCAGTGTATCCTAATGGATTATTCCTGTAAATAAAGTTCTAAAATCTAAAATATGTGTGAATCAGGCTTTTCATCAGTAAGCCCTTGGATTAAAGAACTTTTTTTTTGTTTGTTTTTCTTTTTTTTTGCAGCACTGGAAGATCTAATAGCATTCACAATCAACAACAATTGCTTCTAAACTGATATTTCAGATATGTTTACTTCTTTTAGCAATGGAAGAGGATGGCTAAAACCACCATCAACAGTAGCATAGAAATCATATGGTTTTTTTGAAAAAAGAGAGAGGAACAGGCCCAAATATGCATAAAAGCACACAGGAAAACACTGTGTGTTACTCACCTTTATAAACTCTGCAGCCTCAACTATGGATATTAACTTTGCATTCAAAGAACAGACTTAGTGCGGATATTTTAAATATTCTGACTTAATTCTCAAAATGGGGAAAAAGTAATTACTTTAAAGGAAGCAACATTTTTGCTATTTATTCTAATTCACTTTTCTTCTGTTATCTTCTTTCTCAAAAGACAGGCTGTAAAACGACAAACCCAGCAGAATTATTTACATACTTTTCACACAATCTGTGAATAGACATGTTTAAAGCTTCTGAAAAGAAGTGGCTGTAATACAATGCAAATTATTAATTTATGAACGTGGCACAATTGATCATACATGCTTACTGCAGCTGTGATTTTCTACTCTATTTGAATGTAATGCTTTTATTATCCTGCCTGTGTGCTGATTCCTGGCATCAGGATGCAGATGTGTGCCATGAAGTCTTTGAAAATTTCAGGATTAAACACAGCTAATCTCCCAGAAGCACCAGAGAGAAGGAATATGGAAGGGATTGAAGCCCAACTATAGGTTCTCTCTTTATATGCCACCTTAAAAAAAGCTGAAATTACAGCATAACATCTGCATCAATAGGCAGTTAAGTTTATATATTGTTATTTTTCATTGTTAAGTCTTCATTAAATATGTTCCTCTGCCTACAAAGGGCTGTACAGGATGAAGAGGGCAGTTTTATAGAGATCTATTTATTAGAATGGATTTTACAAAGCAGCTTTTAAAACCTGCAGGTAGAACAAACCTTTTCCACAATATTCTCAAGGAAAGAAGTATTCCGAAAACTGTTCAGATTATTTGGAATGAGTAGGGATTGTAGCTTTTTTTTCCTGAATAAATAATTAGAATTGGGAATTCTATTATGGAAGAGTTTGTCATTAAAAAGTATCACCTGGCCCCATTTTGATAAGAAGTGTTAAGAGACGATGCAGTTTCCAGCACGTTTTCAGGTTCAGGATACATGTCCTGGTCAAACCGAGACAGCTTTCCTAGAACAGGCAGTGCTTCCTTGGTTTGGGCATTTGCATGGAATGGGGAGTAATTTCTACTACTGCCTAATTCAGCCCATGGGCATGTATCCAAATCTTCCAAATGTCTGAGGAAACTGTCATATTTTTGAAAAAGGAACATGGATAGAACCATAGCATTAATCTTATGAAAACTGCATTAGCAGAGAAGCCTAAAAGTGTAATGGACAACTCTTCATTTCACACGAGAGTTATTCTCGAGATCCAGAGAAATTCATTTGGCTTTAATGCATACAGCAAAAGTATAAAGTTATCTAACCCAGCACTAAACAATGCTCCTGTTATGAATAAAGGCAATAAAGCCATTTCATTTCAGTCATCTACACATACCCTTTTTCCTCCAAGTGCAGCATGAAGTAGAAATAAAGCTTGAAGAACAAACACTTTTTAAAATCTCCTGAAATAATTTAGAAGAAATCATGACAGCAACTCATCTCATAATTTAGCAACTGAAAGGAGAGGGGGGGAAATATTTTTTCTTTGATCAAATAACTGTAAAATTATTACTTTCTGTATTTCAGTGTCCATTCAGATTTTTCTATGATTAAGAAAAAATTTATGTCACAAAAAGAGATAAGCTGGCATACTGGCATTATATGCTTATAGGAAACATACTATACTTAATTGATTAAAATTAAGTCTTTTCAACAGACTGTTTCATGCATTTCAATCCAAGATTACACCTCTTGCATGAAAGTCCCAGTCTTCAAAATGTTTCTTTAAGTCTTTTTTTCAGAGGATTTAATGCCACCCATCTTCTTATAAAACATTACAACATAATGGGTAATTCATTTACATTTCTGCTAATACAAAATGAAAATAAAACCTCTTATATAAATGAAAGACACAAACAATTAAAATCTAAAAAGTATTTATTCACTGTTTCTGTTGTAGCTTCCACTGGGTGCCAATTTAGTGGTAATGAGTATTGATGTAAAGCAAACTACACAGTTTCCCAGACAAATAATTAAGAAAATTTACAATGAAAATACAAATTCAAGGCTGTATTTTGTACTGTGATATGCACTCCAGACCTGAAAAATTCTTTCTCCATTAGACGAATTACTACCCTTATGCCAAGATAAATAAGAGCTCTCATAGACGCTGCAAAATAAGAGCTTCATTTGTTGCTTATCCAAATATTTCAGAATAGCAGAGTGTAGACTCTCAGATCCAGTAAAAGAAACAACTGAAATATATTTAAGAGTCTAAACCACTATAGAGGAACAATGAGGATACCTGTGTAAGTGTACAGTTACCAACCAGCAAAGACAGCACGTGGTGTGTGATTTTGACCAGAGAGAGTAGAAAACTTAGATTTAAAGCCATAAAAGAATAATCTTTGCTTTACTAAGCCAAAGGGATCCAGTGAAGCCTTTCCAGATGGAATTAAACAAAATCTTGTATATAAGACTCAAACAGAGATATCACAATGCAAATAGCAGGCTCTGTCCTTATAAAGAACATCTGTTGTGAAGTTGTTTACATTCCTACCAAAGTGGAAAAGGGTATCGCTAGTTCTGCATCGCAGCCAGGCATGTTCAGGGGGAAAACAAAGTTACTTCTGAGTAGTTTTTACTGAACACAGAGCTTTTCACTAACTCACAGTTTAGTCACCTGGAAAAACAAATAGGATTTGTGGCAAAAAGAAACATTCTGGTTACTCTAAATTTATTTCCATATAATTTGCCAAGGATTTATTTCTATATTTTCAATTATTTTATATTTTATTATATGAATTTTGTAGTTTATTTCCTTTCTGTTGCAAGGAGGAAACAGGAGGTTTGTCCATGACTCCCTTGCTGAGCAGTCTATTAGAAATTAAGAGCTTCCAGCCTGTGAGACAGCAGTTTGCTCTCCCTCTTCCAGAGATAAAACCTCTGCTGTTTTCAGCCTGAGTTCCTCAGGAAATTTGAGATAGGTCATAAATTATATGTTATTAATGCATTTTAATATTCCCCTTCCCTGTCTTCCCACTCTAGGTTTCAGTAGTTGAGTTCTTTTGTTTGGTTGGTTTTGGTTTTTTTTTCTTTTTCTTCCATTTCTTTTATTAATAGGAACTCAAATATATTCAAGCAGAGGTGACCAAGAGGTTGTTCTGCTGCTTCTGTGCTCCCCCCATCCCACCCATCCTGGGCAGGAGACAAGCAATGGAAGAGACAGGACAGCTCCATCCTACTCTGCCATGGACAGCCAGAGCAGGAGAACCACCACACAAAATGTTCTTCATTTACATTGAAAACACTTTATTTTATGCTACCTGTTTACACTGCTTGCTGAAATTCAACAGTGAAGTTTTAAATAGTAGTGCTAAATCCTCGATTTTAAAAAATTACATTATAAAATCAATTTTTAATAAGTTTGTGATTTTTTATGCATACTATGTGATATAAATAATTCCTTGATTTCTCACTATTTGTGGTCTTTCTCCACTAGCATCGTTGCTCAGCACTGCATTCCAAGTGGTTAATTCTCTATCTTCTCTTTCTTNCTATACACACACGCATACATATATGTGCTATTTCCCATAAAAGAAATAGCACTTTAACACCAAACACAAAATAACATCTGTGAATTTATGCCACAGGACAGTTTGGTTTTATTCCTTCATGTAACATAGAAAAAAGTTAGTGCAAAAATAGATGTCAACTACAAAGACCACCAACAGCAAAGGAAGCCCATAGAGATGTGGTTTGGTAAGAATGTTTGCTTTAAATAAAATATTTCCAAAGTAAGCAGTGTAGTTCATATACAGAAAAAATAATACTACCAGTGCTTAAGACCAAAAGAGAAAATTTATTAGTAACTATAATCCTCCAATTTCTAGCTTTTGCTATACACTTTTTATGGTGAAGACCATATTGCATCATCTAACTTTTACCCTGCTGCATCTTTATTTTTGCCTCTTTAATTTTTGGCTTTTAGAAAAGCATTTTTTGAAACAATCTGAGAGCATATGATTTAGAAATAAATTGCAGTAATAATATTTTATAGTGAATTGAAATTACAAATAAAGTCTTCCTTTTCTTCTTCCTACACAAACTGGAGAAGAAACTTGTAGAAGAAACTTTTCTATTATCACAGCAGCTGATTAAAGAGGGCAATTACTAATTTTGAGGAACACTAAAAAGACATGACCTGATTGCAGCACAGTGATTAAGATACAGATTAAGATTAGGATGCACTGATAGACCGACAGAATGAAATTAAAGTCACCTTTCTAACAGCTAGTGATTTACAAAATATCTTATACTTTGCAGAAGTTGGAGTTGAGCAAAGGTAATGCATATTTTATACTGAATCATTTAGTATCATGCCATGGGAGCCAGCAACTACACACCTTTGAAGTATTGGCCTTGATCTTGTTTTTGAAATCACCTGTGTGTTTCACACATGTGGTTCAATTTATATAATCCTGAGTCATTACTTTGTATTATTCACCATGTAAAAACCAAGCACATGGCAAAGAGCTGAAGGAGTCAAAGGCTCTGAAGTGTAAAGTCAAATACTTGTCCCATTTTGAACTTTTTTGTCTCTGAAGGAAACTCTTACAGAACTGCTAATCTTGCTGAATGGTCATTCTCAGACAGTGAGAAGAACAGTTGGAGTCAGACTCTTCTTTCTAGGGAGAGCAGCTCCTTTGCCATAATTAGAGGCACTGAAGCACCCTCCACAAAACACAGTCGTTCCTTTAATAAGGGACACTGAACACTATCCCAGCCTACAGAAGCTTTCTCAGTTTAAAACACAAAAGCAGTCAAGTCTCAAAAATTTCAAAGAAAGCTTTTCATTTTATTTTCTCCTTGATCCCCTGATAGAGCAGTTCATTTTCTTGAATTTTGTGAAATGACTTTTTCACTCATCAGACCTGTGTAACAAATCACTGTCTCAATCACCAAATGTTCCTGATTGACTCATCCGCCTTTCCTTTGGCCTTTGGGTAGGAAGCTCCACTTCTGAAACATTTTCTAAATTCACTTTTGTGAACTCTTCTCCCTCAGTTGCACTTTGTTCCATTTTAAAAAAATAATTGCATTTCCTGCAACAAAATGTGCTAGTTTCAGAGGTTTAAACTTCATCAGAACCCACATTTTCCTTTCTAGATAGAGCAATGTCTTTCCTTTAAAAAGCACCATTTTATAGCACACTATGAGCTATAACATGGCACTCTTTAAGCAGTAAATGCTATAGCATAACATTTTTCCAGAAGTCTCAGTTTCACTCTGCTCACTTAGAACAGCTTTTTGATTAATAAGACGTTTGTACTCTCATGTATATTGTTTTGCTTTTGATGGTCAAAGATTTTCTCTTTTTAATTTCTGAACTTTGCTGCTGCAGTCTATGCTAAGGCAGTACCTCCTCTGAGAAAAACTCTGTAACAATACAGGAATGTCAATAATCCTAATCTTTTTCAATGTTAAAAAGGGTGGAAATCTATAAAGTTCCATTCCTCCAGGCTTTTTCTGCCTCAAAGCAAATAGGCCAACTTCACTTAGTTATTCCCTGCGGGGAGTGTAGTCAATGCTTTCCAACATTTAGAAGCAAACCCCATAATAGGAATTATATTTTCAACCAGGTACTTACATTTCCATGTACACCATCCAGCAGGGTACAAACCAGAATATCTCAGAGCAGAAGAGCTCCAGAAGAGGGTAGAACAGGCTGTGTTGTGATCTTTGCTTACTGGGACTAACTGGACCAGAAACACTGCCCATCTTACATGGATGGTGAAAGGCAGCTGATCCCTGCAGGTTCTGTGCAGTCAGATTTACCATGTTCTTCTGCGGGATGGCAGATTTTAGCCTGTGTCCTCAGATTTACCATGTTCTTCTGTGGGATGGCAGATTTTAGCCTGTGTCCTCAGATTTACCATGTTCTTCTGCGGGATGGCAGATTTTAGCCTGTGTCCTCAGATTTACCATGTTCTTCTGCGGGATGGCAGATTTTAGCCTGTGTCCTCAGATTTACCATGTTCTTCTGTGGGATGGCAGATTTTAGCCTGTGTCCTCAGCTGCTCAGGTTATGTATCAGCCTTCAAAAGATAAGCAAATCTGATGCAACATTTAGAAAGGATAGCGACCGCTCCACAGTAAAAGGAAGGGGTAAAGAACAGCTTTGGGATGACAGAAACCCAGAACAAAGCACATGATCCCAGAGAAATAAAGAAGTCAGAGCTGTTTGGTCAAACCCCCCAACTCCTGGTCAGAACCCGTTTCACAGATGTGCCCAAGTCTGACACGATTCAGCGTCATCCGCCTTTTCCCTTGCCAATTACCTTCTCTCTCTGCTCCTGTTCTTCAGCTTCCCTGCCTGCTTATTCCCATCCCGAGCTTCCCACACGGCTCCCCCAGCCAGGCACCCACATTTCCCTCTGCCCAAGGTTTCCCCTCGCCTCCCACTCCATCCGCTCTCCCCCCTCGGCCACATCCTGGGGGTTCTGCCCCATCCCGGGGCTTCTGTCCCACCCCGGGGGTTCTATCCCACTCCGAGGGTTCTGCCCCATCCTTGGGGTTCTGTCCCAGCCCGGGGGTTCTGTCATATCCTGGGATTTCTGTCCCATTCCGAGGATTCTTCTCACCCCGGGGGTTCTTTCCCACCCCAAGGGTTCCGTCATATCCTGGGGGGTTCTGTCCCGCCCCAGGGGTTGTGTCTCATCCCGGGAGTTCTTTCCCACTCCAAGGGTTCTGTCATATCCTGGGGAGTTCTGCCCCATCCCTGGGGTTCTGTCCCACCCCGGGGGTTGTGTCCCAGCCCGAGGGTTCTGTCCCAGCCCGGTCAGCGCCGCGGGCATTGCCCGAGGTCCGTGCCGAGCCCCAGCCGCAGCCGCAGCCGCAGCCCCGCCCGGCCGGGCCCCGCAAGGACAGCGACTCCGGCCGGCAGATATGAACCTGGACGCTCTGTTCCTGCAAATACAGTTCACAGAGAAGCAGGCGAGGGAGAAGAGGCACTTCATCCAGCAAGGTCAGCCCCACGAACCCCCAGGCTGTGCTGAGAGGCTCGGGCCGGGGATGGCCGATCCCTGCCCAAGGCGTGTCCCTCACAGCCTTTCCTTGTGTTGCAGCCAAATGCGACATAAACAGGAGCTACGAAAAAATTAACCACATAAAAGAAGAGCTGAGCGCTGCAAAGATTAACTTAGAAACTAAGGTAGGCAGGCGTATTTATAGTGTACATAATAATGGAAGACATTTTGTTTACAAATATATGCCCTGTTTACAAACACTTTCAAGGAAGGTGCTTCACCTGCCAAGGAACACAGTGCTGAGAGAACTTACACCTTCGATGCTCAAAAGCCATTCCTTAGTTACCCAATGCCATTCATTAATAGCCTCTCACAGGCAAAAATGTGTGGAAACATTCCCTGTGTTTACTTCACAGGACTGGGATCATGCAGTGAAGACCCCCTGGGCTCAGTTAAGACTTACAAGGCCTAAGGGTTTTTTAGGGATGCCAGAGAGAGGGGAAAGTTCCTGGATCTATTTAGTGATTTTATTACTCATTTCAATTAATCAAACTGCAGATGAATTTTCAGGTTAAGCTTCCAGTTTTGCAGAGCTTTTCACCAGTAACACCTGTGGTTGCAAATTATTTGAAAATCCACTTGCTTATGCCTGAAAATGAAGTTTAAATCCCATCCCTGGTGCTCTTCAGTGTCTGTGCTGACGGAATGCGTATTCACAACAGGGAGGCACATGGAGCCTCCTTTGAAGTCAGACCTGCTGTATCCTACCACTTAAATAAACAACTTCAACAACCTTTGGGGGATGGCTTCACCTAGTCATGAAAATAAATGTTTGGGGAATGAGTTTCATCCTTCCAAAAACAGGCTCTTCTGCTTTTTGTAAAGGACTATGTAATACATGTAATAAATATCAACATTATTGAGAAGGGATCAGAATAAAAGAGAACTCTTCCAGGCAATCAGCAATAGGACAAGGGGGCACAGGCTCAAGCTCTGCCAGGGCAAATTTAAGTTGGAGATCAGAAAAAAATTCTTTCCAGAGAGAAAGGCATTGGAATGGGCTGCCCAGAGAGGGGGTGCATTCCCCATTCCTGGAGGTTTTTAAACTGAGATTGGCCGTGGCACTGAGTGCCATGATCTGGTAAATGGACTGGAGTTGGAGCAAGGGTTGGACTTGATGATCTCGGAGGTCTTTTCCAACCCAATCGATTCTATGAGCCTATGATTAATTTACAAATATTTACTGGTTGCATATTGAGACTCCAATCATGCAAGCAGTTTATTTACATGCTCGCATTTAGACACGTCACAATTTAAGAGCCCAAAGATGCTTTAAAATAGTAACTTATTTAGCCAACACAGATTATATCTGGATGTTGTTAGGTGAAGTCCTCTGTAGTCTTACTCATAAATTTATTTATGAACATTACAGTTTTATGTTTATACTACTAATTTGTAATTGATGCGTCGTGATTTATAATCCAAGTTTAAATGGTAGGTACAGAAGGTCCCAAGAGGAGAGCCATTACTGTAAACAACTAATGGGAAGAGCTGAAGAACTATTCCTAATTAAATTTTATGTGCTTTACTGACCAGGTTTAATAATATTCTCACTGATGTCCACAAAAATATATTTTACTTTCTTGCTTAGTCTGACATTGATTAATTTACAGATAGAAAATCGTACAGAAAACTAGTGGAATAGAAAGACACATTTCAATCAGACTGTATTTAGGTTTAAAGATTATATAGTTATTGACATTATTTAAAGTAATTTATTTTTCAGTACAGGAATCAGGTTTACATATGTCTACAACAGTTCATGCAGTTCAAATAATATTAAATAATGCTGTTGAGCTAATGCTGTTCAATTTATCCCACACCAAATAACTGCAGTTCTTTATAATCATACACATCCAACTACGTGCATGCACAGCAGCTGATGCCTGACCAAGCAGATGACACTGAGTTTAAAAGTTTTTTGATATCTATTTCACAGACACTGCCTGTGGTCAATCAAAGAATCCCAGGAAATGCAATTTCCCCCTCTGTTCTGTAAAATCAGGTAGCATGTAATTAGAACCCGAATTACAGCATTTTGCTGTTTGTAGCTCAGTGATTTCTTTAAAAAAATTGGTTGCAAATGCACAGATTAGGCTGGCATCTTACAGATGGAGAAATGACACTGCAGCCAGTTATGTTCAGTAATACTAATACAGTAGTATAAGATATCTACTCTCTTTGAGTTAATATGTAAAATAAATTCTCCCAAAGCAAGCACTTCCTGGACACTTAACATGCTGGATGTGTCAGGGAAGAGCTAAAAATCTGGTCCTTTCCTTTCCAGCTCTCACATTCAAGTCTTAGGGCATTTCATCCCACTATCCTATTTTGATCAGATGTACTTCTGTGCCCTCTCCAAAATCATCAACATTCTTATTTTAAAATCTGTTTACTTTTACCTCTGTAATACCAGGCTTATTTGGCCTTTTCTGCTTCGACACACACAAACACCCATGTATCAACCTGACTATTCCATTTACTTCTTGATACTTACCCTGTGCCTTTACAGTCTGTGCACAGTTCTCCTAACTTTACTTTCCCTACTCATTGCTCTGAGTATTACAGTCTGAATCATTCTCTTGACTCACTTCAAGAGAACTTCAGTCCACTTCATCAGGATAAATGGTTCTAATCCTTTCAGGCTCTTCAACACTTCGCTGTTTCCTATTTTTCTGTTCTTATAGTTTATCCCATGTATCTTAACTAAGATTAGACAATGATATAGTTCATGTGCTGGAAAATTGGAAAGAACTCTTTGGCAAATTTTGAAAATGCAGTGGTTGAACAGCATACCCTTCTCTCAGATAAATTAATAGTTAAAATTAATAAAACTCAAATCTATATGCAGTATTGAAGATTGGTTTGATAGATATGGTCAAGCTGTCCCTAGCCAATAAACTAATTGCCATTACATATCTTTGGCTAAAGATCCCAGAAATTGTGCTCAGAAAAATATGAGCACATCCCTCCCTCCTCCACATGTGCCATAGCAGCATTGCAGAGCTGACATGTACAGCCATTCAGTCAAAATTATGATGCTGGACCCCTGTCCCTCTGATATTACTGTCTGGTTTGGTAGATGATGAGCTTAACACAACTAGAGGGAGGACACTTTATTATGTTGGGTATAAGATCCCATGTGGTAAATACTTCTCCTTATTTTAACCTGAAAAAAATTTCTTCCAAACCAAGCAGACTTTGAAATGCCATTTTGGGTAGATAGACCACCACTAAATGTGTCTTCTAAAGGAAGAAGATTTTTAAAAGCTTAGTGGTATCCTGGAAGATTATTGAAGGGAGGAAAGAGCTGTTACGCTTTTGCTAGTCCAACAGTTATGGCAGCTGTGTTTTAACTGGACCAAAATCCTTGTGTACAGTATCAAAGTATATGAAACAGTAAAACAATAACCTTACTTCATAACCTTTGGGGATTTTTTCTCTTGGAAGGTTCAGCAACTGTCTGAAAAGCAGTTCTACTTAGAAATTCTGAAGAAACGTGAAGATAGCTTAGAAAAACAGAAAGCTGAACTTATGAATCAAAAAAGCAGTCTTCTTAACACATTGGTATGTTCCCAGCTATGGTGTTCAGACAGCTCTTTTCCACTGTACAAGGGCAATCAGCTTTAAAATCTGAAAATCTGGAAGAACTAATGTTTTAAATCAGGAAAATACTTTTTTTTTTAACAATGTAAATGTGGATAAATTCTCACTTTTAATTTAAACCTAAGGTAAAGTCTGCTGCAGTTTATTTACAAAGCTGATTTAGCATTCTTGACTTCCTTTTCTAATGCCTGCTGTTATATAACTGAACTCCAGTTCTGATTATTTCCACTGTAAAAGTAAACCAGGAAAGCCTCACCTTAAATTGGATTGCCTCATCCACAGTAAAACACATTGAGAAGGATCAAAGGGAAAACCCACGGAGGCCCAGACCACATTTTAGCAACACAGTCTCTTTGATTCCAGGCGCACCCAACCACCCCTTCAAAGGCAGCTCCTTAAAACAGACAAGTTTCTCAGTTCTCTCATGTGCTAACCCGAATACTGCCTTCCCCCTGCTTCACTGTGGATCCTTGGAAATGCCACAGAGAAGTCTTCTCTGCATGTGTATTTGCACTTTAAATCAGCAGAGCTAAATTTTAAATATTCAATACAAATCACCGGTATTAACCCTAAATTCTTAGGCAGGTATCTTGTTAATTAAGTAATATTTCTGCAGCACCCAAAGTATTCCCAATATATATGTGAAGTTTCTTTTAATTGTGACCAGTCAAGTTTGATATATGGGTTATCATTTCTTTTTTCCTGTATATGGGGGAACCTTTCATTTTATTCGACTTAAGAATCAATTCAGATTTCTTAATAGAAATCTAATAGAAAATTTCTCTTTTGAGTATTTTTTCCCAGGAAATTTAACAGTGATTTCCTATCAACTATAGCTTTCTGGGTAGTGGTTGAGGGAGTTAGTCTGTGTTCTGCAGAGGAATAAAAACTCCTTTATTTAAATTAATAACAAGAACAACAAAAAACCCCAAAACAGTCATACCATGCTACTGACTTTTTTAAATAGAACTTTCTATTAATTTCGATAAAATAGTTGAGCTGAAGAACTGCTGGTGCAAGTCTGGAATATAATGTAGTAATTTTTTAATGTTTTATTAATAAGAATATGACCTTCATTTTTATATTAAAAAAGGAAGGCTAAAATAAAAGACAAAATGGCAGAGCTGTAGACCATTTTCATGTTCTTACACATCAGGAAAGTATTTACTTTTACATTTTATTTACTTTAGTTTATTTATTTCCTTTTATACTACACATTTAAGGATAAAAACATGAGTGTGTTTCAGTCTGACTAACCTAACAAAGACTTTCTTTTCTTTTCATGTGAACATTCAATATTCCCTTTCTTTTTTCAGGCAGATGCAAAGAGAAAAATTGCTGAAGAGGAAGATAATTTTACCAGAGAAGTAACAGAGTTTAACAATGAGTATGGGCTAACAAGTAACAGAGATCTACTGATTAAAAAAAAAGTCAAGACTGAAATAAGTGATTTAGAGAAAGAGGCAACTCTGTTGAAAAATGGTAAATCTTATATTAGACTAGTGTGTTGTGGATTAATAAAAGTCAGTAAAGTATAACTGAGCAAACCAGTAATTTTCATTCCATTCCCTTGTGAAGTGTTGCCCAATGGCTGATGGCAGCCAGCACAGAGGGGCACTGTCATACACAGGGACTGCTTTTGGGTAGAATCATCTATGGTTGAGCTCTTACATTCCCTTAGCATCAAAAGAATTGCACTCACAAATGTCCTGTGGTATAACTTGGTCTTTAAGACACAGAGTATGAGATCTCTCAGGACACAGGGTCAGACTCCAAACAGTCCTTCCGCAAGGAAATGGGGGTCATCATGGATCACAAGCTGAACATGAGTCAGTGACATCAGAATGCCAGCACCACACTGACACATAAACATCATTCTGACCTCTAAGACATGGAGAATAATTTTTCACTTTATTTGAGGCAGTTCAGCTCTTAGCTGGAGTACTGTTCATCTCATTTTGATGTTAAACTTCAAGAAAAGATGTGGACCAGCTGGAGAGAATCCACATGGGACCAGTGAGAGTGATCAGAGTTCTGGAGCACATGAGAAGGGAGAAAATGAAAGAATCATGACTGTTTAACCTATTAAGGAAGAGACTGATGAAAGATGGATATCAGTCTTCAAATCATTAGAAGACTCTGTAAAAAGGAAAATAATATATTCTCCATTGCTGTAATGAACTGAATAAAAAGTAACAGGTGTAAACAACAGTAAGGGAGAGTCTGTCTGACTGTGTAGAATTTTTCTGAAACAGGACTAGCTGTTTGGGTTTGCACTTGGTAGCACCTTCTTTCTTACTTGCTGTGGGTATGATTCTAATCTACAATGGAAAAAAATCTGTATTTACTACTTTAGCAATTAATTTTTACATATTCCTGCAGATCTGGTCAGTTAAATGATCAGTAGGACCTGAAAGGTGACTAACATTCTTCTCTAGGTTCAGTTGCTGTCATGATTCCATCCTTTAATTGCACCTTTTTTAGGTACTACTTGTCTGTCTTTTCATCTGCTGCAGTCCTGAACATGCTGACAACACTGAAGTGAAAAGTTTAAGTAACTCTTAACATGGGAATTATGCAAGGACCTCCAATTGTTAGAAAAACTATCACAATGAATTCCAGATGCTGTCAATAGTCAAATATCTGTAACACCAAACAAATTAAGTGGGGATTTTTAAGTCCTGCTGAGAGGTGTCTGTTCTCCACCTATTCAATGAGTCATTTTCCTTTCCTTGTAGATGAAGTAACTCTAAAGCAAAACATTCTTTTTATGCCCAGACAAAAAAAATACATTGAACAGCTTAATAACAATAAAAACCATTTTCTTTCATAGCTATGAATACATGACTAATTTTAGTTATTTTAGTTTGATATTCAAGGTTCTTTTTGAGTAGCTGAATATTGGTAGTTAAGAATATATAAGATTGTATCATGAATGCTAAAATTGCAATGTATTTTAATTTAAAATGGTTTTTTCTTAGAAATGGAGTCAATGGAACATAAAAATGTTCAGTTAAATGAACTCCAGCTGCAGAAGAATGAGTTAAAGCAGGATTTATTTACTCTCCAAAGTGAACTCAAAGGTGTGCCTGATAATTACTTGTTATGATAATTTTTTCTGGCTTGACAAAGGCATTTGAAAAATCTTTTCAGTCAAGTTTCTTTGCTCAAGAAAAAGGAATCATAGTAACAAGATTTTAATTAATTTTGACAATATGTAATACATAATTCTTAAACATGGTTATAACAAATGTTATGGATTTCAGTGAGATCTGTTTTAAATAGTGATACTGAGGTCTAGAGATTTGCTGGACCATGAGCTATAAATGTGTAAAAGAAATTTTTGCTTTTTACAGAGATGGAGAAATAAGTGTTTCAAAGTGAACTTAAAATCAGCATAAATATTGTTTACAACCCATTAACCTGTAATTAAAGAATGTCACTAAAATTCAAATGTTTTACAAGCAATGTGGCTTGGATTAACAAAGACAGAATTGTCCAAAGTGCTAAATCCCTGAGTTGTAAATTCAACCATCTTCTTTTTACTGATATTTGAGTCTTTGTGTGTGAAAGTCTGTGCATAAAAAAGGACATTGAGAGAAGTGTCAAATACTCCATAAAATGAAAAACTAAAAAGATACAGAGGGAACCCCAAAAGGTTCTGTGTCAAAGGTGGTCACAGCAATAGGGATAATTTTGAAATCTGGATTAAAAAAATTGCAATCTAGAGCACTTTAATAACTTTTTACAAATATGTAAGTAACATGTCACATTAAGAGCTCAGAAAAGCAGTAAGTATGATCTTGAACTGTTTGGGAAGAGGAGTGAAACTTTCTAGATTGCAACGTGCAATCTTAGTAATAATAAAATAATTCATGTTCTTTATTTAGATGCCCTTCAAACAGTTTCATGTAGAAATATTAGAAAATATAAATTTAGAAAATGTAGAAAATTATTGAATATGGATGATGAATATATATTTATAAGGTAATTCTGATTTCATGTCTAGACCTTGAGAAAGCAATCAAGGAGGCTGAAAGAATGACAGAAGATTTAGAAGCAGAAAAAGTCCATGTCACTGAAAAACCTCAGACTGATCCTGAATGTTTAAGGTAAGGGTCTCATAATAATGAGTTCCTAAATTTAATTTTAGGCCTGTAACTGCAGACCAGTCCTGCTGGCAATGACTGTTTTACCTTTCCTGCACAATAATCCTTTGAAATCAAGCAAATCATTCTTTTTTTACGAGAGAACACAAATTCCTGTTGTTTATTACATCATCTCACCCTCACATGCACACTCAAATGAACTGAAAACTGGAAGAGTTGGAGGGGTGTTGGTCAAACTTGGAGAGAGAACAAAAGACTTGCGTGGGTGGAAGACCAGTTTTAGGTTCTTGAGAAATGGTGGTGGTGGTGCCAAAGACCTGATGAACTACCCAGTGCTGAATGTGCTCCTGCTGATGGGCTGCACAGCCTGATTGCAGCAGATGGGTTGGCCAGAGACACCTCCTTGGGTCAGCTGGGCCCTGTGCTGAAGCTCCTAAATGCAGATTTTGCTCTATGATTTCTGTTGGTTCTAGTTTGCCTTCCAAGTAAGTGAGTTCAGAACAAAATTTTGTAGACTTAACCAAGACAGGCTGCCTTAGCAATGAATATTACTTCTCAGGAACTGAGTGGTAAAAACTCAGTTCTTGTCAGTCTGCTTAAGTGAGACATTTAGGTTTTCACTTTACAGAAAATAATGTTTAAAAAAAAAATCTTCCAGTGCAGAAAATCCCCATATCACAGAACTGACCATCTTTTTTCCTATGTTATGATGTTCCAGGTGAAAGTATTTGTAGATATTAAAAAATACTTAAGAAGTAATGCAAAGGAACTCCTCCTGGAAAGGCTGGTCCAAAAGATTCTCTAACAAAAATTGTTAAGGAAAACATAACTTTTCTTACCATCATGGCCTTTTTTTCCTATATATTTCTAAGCTTTTGGCAATAAATAAATAAATACAGGGTGGGAGTTTTTTCCTGAAAACTTTAATGGAAAGTTACAACTTTGCAGAGAACCCTGACCAATTTTCTGAAAGATGATTTGGTAATGGCCCATTTTTTTGCTGAATATCAGTTTTTGAAAGAAAATGATATATCAGCCCTATTACTAACTCTCTTCAACCTCTTACATGGTGTTGAGACATGGCCAAAATTCCCTCAGCATAAAAATTAATTAGCTCACAATCCTGCACACAGTAGCAAAAAATTTGCATTCAACATATACATGGAAGAAACAGTGTAAATAATAATAACAGCAACGATTCTCTAAGACAGTGTGTTATAATTCAATCCTTTACATTATTCATTCGATCGTGATATATTGGGGGTTGTGATACATGAGGTTGTCAGCTTCCTTCTAAATAACATACTTCCCTTGAGTAGTTTATTGCCATGATGCCACTGAATATCCAAATTGGACTAATTAGCTTCTATAACAGGTTTCCTGTGTGTAAGGTACAGAAGTAACAAACATAACATTGCTTTAATTTCCCTGCTCTGCCACTGAGATCCAAAGGCTCAATCAAATCCACGTATGACTCTCTTTCTATGTAGTGAAAGTAACTCACAGCTCTGCAGAAGGATACATTGTGTGGAAACACATGGATAAAACATATTAAATTCCATTACCTGCAAAATCACCAAGTGTCATTTACAACCAAAGCAAGAAGGATGATGAAATTTTCTTATTTCATGAAATACCTCCTTTTGTGGTCAAGATAAGCTTATATTATTTGATAATTGCAAAATATAAAGTGCTCCTACTGCTATTACTAATACCACAAAATACAAGTGCTTCTTGAAGTGCAATAAGATATCAAATACATTTTCTTTACATTGAAATATTCTTTTTATTTCATATACTGGAAAAAACTTAGGACAGATTTGCCTAAATCATACTTTTATCTTGCACTTTCTTTTGATCAGAAGAGCTCAGTGCTTTATGTATAGAGAGAGATAGCCCTGAATAAGTTAACTCAGGTGCCAGAAGCAACACAGATATGCTGCTGTACTTGCATGTCAGCATTAGTACATTCTGCCTTTCAGCAGAGCCAGGCAGGCAACCCTCATTTGTCTGCCTCTCTCTGTCACAGTGCTGTGCTCTTTAGAATCATCCCAAACCCTTCAGACTCAAGCAATTCTTTTTTTTTTCTTCTTTAACATAGCCTACTTGACACTTCTTGATGTGGACTACTGAATTAGGAGAATGAAAGGGGATTTAAAGTATTACATGCCATAAATAGTGCAGTAGGTAAATAGTCCCCCAGGAAGCACCTGATCACTTTGCAGTGCCTACAAGGATATCAGCAAGAGGATGGAGACAGGATCTGCAAAGCAGGAGAACAAAAGGCAAAAAGCAGAAACTGAAACAAGAAGATACAGAATGAATCCCTGGAGGTTTTTAAACTGAAATTGGCCGTGGCACTGAGTGCCATGATCTGGTAAAGGGACAGGAGCTGGACCAAGGGTTGGACTTGATGATCTCGGAGGTCTTTTCCAACCCAATCAATTCTATGATTCTATGAATTGAAGGAAAAACACTTTTATCATGGGGATAAGTGTAAGCAAAGGAGAAGGTTGCCCAGAGGAGTTGCATGGATTCCATCCTTGAAGGTTCTCCTTGAGATACACACATACACTAGTGTATATCTTGAAAGGAGTCAATTTTGGCCAAGTTAAAATCGATGTGATTGAATCTACTGTGTCTGAGGAGCAACCCTTTTTAGCCTAACAAGATTAGGTTTTTCCCCATACAAAATTTATTGCAAGAGTAGAATTCTAGTTTGTACTGAAAACCATTTTTATTACATATAAAGATGATAGTATTTTGGCACAAGTAACGTGGATCAAAAATACATACTTTTTTTCCTGTGAAATAAGCACAAAATTTGATTCCTTTTTACAGAGCTGGAAAACACACCACTCTTTAAATGGTAAACATCCCAATGTTTTTAATGCTTCCTTAGAACAAATGTGAGACAGCATCAATAACCTGATATATGTAGCTCCCTGATCACACTGCAAGTCTGTTACTGTATCACATTCCTAGTTTCAGCTTAAAAATCAATATCAAAAGTAGCTGGCAAGGCAAGAATCTTCATCACAATTAAGTGTATATCCAAAAGTAAATTGCGTTTCAGCTGAGCAGGGTAGGCAGCTAATTCAAATTACAGCAATTCATCTCTCATCTGAGAAAAATGCCCTGCACCATGGCGGCAGATTCATAACATTTCTCTCAAATCCATCAAAGAATTACAAAAGGTCATGAGAAGCACAGACAGGTAATTCTAAAAGCTGTTGGTGCTGCAGTTAAAGGCTTGTTTTAATACACACCAGATAGAGAAAAAAGGGAACCAAAATTTGAGTGTTAAGCACAGATATGGTACTGATAAGACACCGTACCCTCTGACTCAAAGCAGGCACTCTGGAAAATGCAACTTTCAACACAGAGGTGCATAATCAGAGAAATATTTTTAAAAAGAAGGTTGTTTCTTTTTTCCCTGAAGAGATCTGCAATTAAGATCAAAAGCTTTATTTTGATCATCTGTTCTGCCAATGCCAACCCCAAACATAAAACAGCAGGAAAGAACTTTGGCATCAGCCCTCTTGAGTCCCATTTCCCTGGCAGGTGGCAAGAGCATCACTTGAGTGGAACCACGCAGGAGTCAAGCAGAGAATAACTGATACTAGCAAGTTCCTAACTATGTCATTTCACTATTATATTAATTGTAATGACTATATTAATTATTTATCTTCTTTCCCATTTTAATTTTAAATATAGGTGTTGCCTTAAGTAAATCAGCCTAGAAATAATTTTAATTGAAGTTTGTTTAGACTAAGAACAGAACATTTCTACCTAAAACTGATATTTTTTACACTGTTTAAAAGGTAGACTAAGGATAAAATGTTTCTTTGAATTCTGAATCTCTCTTCTACTTAGGAAAGAAGTCACAGAAAGGAAGTGCATGAAATCTGCTTACTTTGTAAATGGTTCAAGGCTTTGTATACTTGTCTAAATCTGAAAATATAGCATTGCTTCTTATACTTCATAATGCAGAAAAAGCAACTCCATTGCCAAAATTAGGAAGGAAAAAGTAATTCTTTCTGTCATACAAATCATACAGGAAATATGTTTATTAGAGCTGAACAAATGTTTCATGCTAACAGCAGACTGCCTAAGGCCATGAATGGTTCTGGTGGGTTAGAAAAAAAATTCAATTTAATTTTATGTTAAATTTAATAATCAAGAGATATCAGTCTCTGGAGTAATTTTTGTGGTTCCAAATGAGTTTTTCAATGGCAATCTCCTCATTGATTTTTGAGCTTGTCTTTTTAATAGCAGTGCCCAGTGAAAATATTATAGCTTGGATTATGTTAAAATAGGTTTCCATTATAAATTGCAGTATGGATTTACAAAAAGTAGATCTAATCCGATTAATGATATCTTTCTTTGATAGGACAACAAATTGGTTAGACAAAGAAAATTCAAATGCCATCCATCTACACATTAATAAAGTATTTGATGTTAACCCTCATGGGAACCTACTAGTTAATCTGGGGAAGACATATTAAAAAATTAAGTAAGGAAATGACTAGTAGTAACAACAGTAATAGGTCTGAGAATAGAAATTCTGGGGCTTGAAGAAGTTAACTACAGTCACAGCTGGTCTGGGTTTGTGTTGTTAATAGCAGCTTCGGGATAGGAAGTGTTTTAAGACAATAATGTAAAATAATTGAAAACTTGTAGACTGGAATTGCTGAAAAAGAGGACAAATATAATTATATACAGTGCAAGTTGATCTACTTGTACACAACTAAGGGCTTCAATAAACAGGTACCTGGAAGCAAAGGAGAGGCCTGAGCCTCCTGTGTAAGCAAAATAGAACTATAAGCACCAAGTTAAAAGCCAGAGTTATTTCCAACAAAAAGCAGAAGGGTGTAAAAATCGTGTGTACAAATCTCTCACCCACTTGTCCAAAAGGATGCATTCAACCTGGAAGATGAGCAGAGTATGGAGAGCCCAGAATGTAGAAGGAAACAAGGAGAATTCTAAATCCTTTTTAGCTCTGAGAAAATTCTACATATGAAGAAAGCAGTACATTATAGAGATACTAATTTCAGCAATAGGATAACCATATTAATATATCCAGATTAAGATCTAATTTTCCCTGTACAATAGAAAAATCAAGATAATTGAACAAGAAGGGTCATTGACCCCTATTTACTTTCCCTGCCTCAATAGGAATCTTATTGACTACTAGAAACACATTTCGTTTTCACATCTCTGATGCTGGAACATTTTTTTCTTTCCTGTGGAACTGTTCTTCCAGCTCCTCTGGAAAGCAGTCCATATAACTTTGGGTTACTGTCTGCAGAGAGGGAGGTCTTACCCTAATGTGCAGGTTCATTCAGCATGCCTTAACCTCTTCATGTTTGTTCATCTATAATAATGTATTCCTCAAAGATGTCTTATGATGTTTTATGTATTTGGGGAATATAAATTTAGAAAAAAAAATACCACCACCCTTTTGAAGACCTCTAACTACTCCTCTAAATAGTTTCCTGACAGCATTCACAAAATGCAAGCTTTAATGAGTGAAAACTGCATATTTTACATTTTAAATTTCAGCAATTGATCCAGGACAGAAAAAGCCAAAACTTTCTTATTTTACCTAAAAGTAGCTCTATTTCTTTTAATTTATCTTAAATTCCCATTGTTATGTGATTTAATACCCTCTTCACTTTCATGTTTAATCTTACTACTAGATCACTTTCTTAATTTTTTTTATCTTTCTGCTCCATCAAGCACAGACTTTTATAATTTAAGTGTGTAACTCAAGTACTTGAGTTTATATTTCGAGATACTAAATTGCATTTAGGACTTGTTTTCTCCCTTCCTCGATCAATTGATAATAGTCTGAAATTTATAGACTTCTGCAGCTGTATCAATAGCATTTTCTGTTTAGTAGTGTCAGCAAATTGTAAATACCCAGCAAAATCTGAAGCATAGATACTTAGTCCCAGAACTGAACTGAGAGTGAATGACCTCCGTATGTTACTGAGCTTGAGACAATAAACCAAAATTTTTGATGCTTTTCTTCAGTCTCAGTAAAGTTTTAAAACCTTGATAAATGTATCTCCTGTTGTTTATGATAAAATTCAGGAAAATCCAAATACACACTCTCAAGTTATATATAACTTCCTATGCAATTTCATTCTGGACCATGAATTCTATGCCCTGTATATCAGTGTCAAGCAATTCTGTTTTATAATACACCATAATGTTTTCCCTCCAATTTATGATTAAAAATAAAATAGTGGCCATAAACAAGGCAAAGACAAGAAGGAGAATACGAAATACATGTTTTACCTGTCTCAGCAAAACATAACTAAGAGACAGGCTGCTCCTTCTGCAGCTCCAACAGCAACCAGGTGTGGTGTTTCATCCTCACTCAGGAAAAAAAAAAGACTAAAAATACATATTAACCCTGCCTTCTACACAAATTATTTCTCCTTTGAGACCTCTTTATATAAAATTGTTCTTAGACTGCAAGTTTTGGATACTGAAGTCTTCATCCAGTAATTTGAATCTATGGATGATCTTCAGAGAAACCTGTTTGACAATAACATTATATTTTTCATAGTTCAATTTATTATACCAGCATGTATTGATTTCACAATTATTTTTCCTATTTGCCTTGTGCATATACAGCTGAAATTCAAGAACAGTGGATCAACCACAAATGCCAATGACATTTAATATCTGGGCTCATTTCAGAGCTGCAAAATCGATCATCCTCAGTGGTCTCCTCCTTCTTCATCTCTGTCACTTCTGGCATTCAAGAGTAATGGAAAATGGGCCATTGATGGCAGAGCTCAGCTTGGGACAAGCTGGCATCCAAAAAGTGCTGATGTTGTTGTCCCACTTGCTTGATTTAAGACTGGGTTTGCTATTGCAAATGTGGCATTTCAACTCCAGCTGTTCATTAGAACCCATTACCTGTGATGCTGGAATTTACCAATGCACTGTTAGTGCAGTGCAATGACTTTGTAAAAGCGTGTTTTATTCTCACCAAAGAGAACAAAATGGTAAAAGTAAAGAAAAAAAAAAAAAAGGACATAGAGGGCCAAATGATAATACGATTTTTCAGATTATTCTTCCTAAGAGATCTGCTTTTTATCATAGTCATAAAGAGGATATAATTGTCATATTAATCCTTGTTCTGGCAAAAGTTACATCTCTTTCCATTTCCAAAGGTGACAGAAAACCTGCCTTCCATCTCGACAGTATAGTTTCATGAATAATTGGTTTGCACATTCAATCTGATAGTGGAAAGATGAATATGAATATCCTGCTTATCTTAAATGTAAAATGAAAAAACGAAATCTGCTTTCAGGTTAAGCTTTTTTTTTAATAGGTCTATTGTCTCACATTCCTTCTGGTAAAACTTCATCATTTATTCAGTAACTCAGGCGTCTCCAATGCATTAATTTTGTAGACTGTAACCTAACAGACAGCCCTTATTTTGTGAGTATAATATTCCTGGCACATACTGTAATTATCTAGCTTCTAAATAAGAAAGAAGTAGGACCTGAAAGCAGAATCAATTGATTAATGTAAGAATTAAACACTACATTTAAATGAATGTCTTTTATCTCCACTACCTGATGCTATGTAAGGAATTGTGCTGTCATTACATTTAGAAGTTTTATGAAATATTTGAAATAAAATTTTAAAATCCATATGCAAAATGTTAGTTTTAAAGCACATCATCAATAGTAATTAATTCACAATCCCAGATAAGCAACTTCTGCTGCTTATCTTCTGGTTGTTCTGTCCTTACTGCACAGCTAACATGGACTGGTATCATTCTTAGCTGACAACTGGCAAACAGACTATGCTTCAGTTTTACAATGTGGAAGACAATGAGAGAACATTTTCTCTGAGATCAACAAACTATGTCTTTTCCTAAAGTAAATTAGGCAAAGTAGGATTTTTTTGTCTTAGGGTGCTAATACCATACGAACAAAGAACACTGAGAAAAAAAATGAGGAGACAAGGCAACGAAGTTAAGCTGATTAAATCAAGATCACAAGCTGATCTTAGACCTTGAAATGAACTTCTCTCAATGAAACTGTCTAGCAAGGTACTACAGTGCAGTGAATATTTCATTTCTTAAAGTGTAGTTCAAAATTTCCACTTGCTTGTATGAGTTATGAGAAATATTTCTGAAAACAGAGGCATTTACTGCTTTATCACACAAGCACAGAGCTCATACCTTTTCTATATTGATGGTAATATACTTTTATCTTCCATGGGAACAGCAAAATTAACTCACATCCAGTCTTATGTTACTATTCTAAAGTGGCACGGTGACTAAGCTATTCCTCTCATGTGAATATACACTTTTTAATTTTAATAAAGACCTTGTCTTGTATAGAAAACCAACTCCTTTGCAGTAGGACAGCCAAAGAGGTGCATCATCTGTATAATAGGATTAAATAATGTCTTGCCTAGTGTAGTATGTAGAAAAAAAAGTGGTTACTACCTCCTCTTTCAACTTCAGAAGAAACAAGGTCCTGCTTTGAATGCATCAGTTGAGGTATTTAATGACAAGCAGAATATATACTTTTCCTCCTTTCTTCAGTCTGCTTGTATGTCCCAGAATATTCACAGTGTTTCCTGAAACTGTATAAAGGGTAAGGAAATTTAACTTTGTCATTAGGCTTTTCTTATGACAGCCATGGAAAGACTCAGTATAATCTCATCACTTTATATTTATCAGACTACTGAAAGCTCTAGCAAAGTTTTCTCTCAGCCTACTAAGTATTACTTTAAACCACTACTTTAAACCACTGATGTGCAAAGTTTAGGTGTCTCCTTTTAGCAGGACTAAATGATCTATTGAATGGAGAAATAGTTCCATTAAAAGTAATCCTTACTGTAGAAAAGTTGGAGAACTCCTGTCTGGGATTATTTGGAAAGAATAGTAAGTGCTGAAGAATAATGAGAGCAGTGGGGAGAGAACAGCAGCAACAGCAGAGGAGTGTGTGGAGGGGTGTTGAGTGGGGACAGTACAGGGTCAGGCAGAGGACCCACCCAACTCAACATTCTGTCTCCATCAGGGCTACAAATAGATACTCAGGAAAACTAAGGGCAGTAACATATGGTGCCTCCTAACTATCAAAATTCAAATTCACATGTTTAAATAAGGAAAATGATGACTAATGAAGTCCTGAATCTTTCACAGTCCAGAAATCTTTCTAACAAACTACTTTGTCAAGACATACTTTGAAAAAACCCCAAAATGTTGCTTTCTGAATTTCCTTTCATTGCCATCACAACTCCCAGTGCTGAATAAAATCCAAGTATATTGTGAATCCAAGTATACTGTGGGAGAGCAGCGTATTGGAGGGCCAGCTACAAACCCAGCAAACTTAAATCCTGATCATGAAAATAGATCAATGAGGCTTTTCTCACACAAGTCAAATGGACAACTGGGACCAGAGCTGAAAAAAATAGTTGCTCAGCAACAGTTCTCTGACTGGAAAATTTATTTGTTTTTGGACCTAGACTTAAGAAAGAATTGGAAAAATGCAAAGATGATAATTGGCAAAGTGTCTGTGAGACTCTCCAAACAGAAATTGAAATTCTGCAAATGGTATGCCATTTTCATTATGTATTTTAAATGTTTGATAATTTTAGGTTTTAAGGTGTCATTTAGGATGATTAGCAGTGGTTTTAGATAAGCATTTTTTTCATACTATGTATGTACACATCTAAACATCCTCACATTACAGGCACACTGTGATACTCATTTGTTTTACCTTATTTCCAAATGTGCAGTAATATCATTTCTTACAGAAAAGGAAAGCACAGAGAAGAATTTAAACACGTGTTTCTAGCACAAGAAAGATGTATTTGGGGGACTAATACAAATCATTAGTTTGTTGAAAACTGCAAAACTTTGTGCATTTAGGGTCTATATTAATCTTTACTTCCTGCTGCCAGTTAAAAGGAAGATGGGAATACGGAAAAATAGGATGGTAATAGCACCCTTTTATGTAGTATTTTATTTTGTCCACTCAAAAAATCCTTACAAAAACTTACTAAAGTGTGTTTCTCTGTAAATGTCAATCCTAACTTCAAATTTGGTGATTGTCAGTCTGCGTAATAATACAAAGAGAAAAACTATTTTGAAGTCTGATTTGGAAAACAAAGAGGGTTTAAATGTTGTTTTCAGAGCTCCTGATTGACCCATATGATGACGGAGCTGCCACTACCATCAATAGCAGAATGACAGTCATGAGAAATTTGTATTAATTTTATAATCAGTTTGAAGTTTCTGTTAAATTAATGTAACTCACTTGTACTATATCTGTTAATTTCATCATTAATTTCTTCAGAAAGAAAAAAATCTCAATGTTTAAAAATGTCCCTGTAAAAAACCCAGAACTCATAAGATTTCATTATCTCTACTTCAATTCTTTCTCTTTTCCAGAATTTATCACAAAAGAAGTCTTCAGACAAGTGAATAATATGGGTCACCTGATATGGAGTGTCATAGGAGCAAGTCTGAGTATTTTTAAACTACTTTACTCAGAGTCTCAGGTTTGCTTCTATCTTAGTTTGTTTGATTAATTCACAGTTTGTATCTGCCTTTAGTTTTCATTAAAATAAAATTGTATTCATTTAAAAGTGGTGGTGTGGTTATGTTTTATCCTCAAGTTCATCAGCTATCCATCTCTAGTTTCCTCTTTGTGGCCCGTGGATCACTGTACGTGCTCCACTACTACACACAGAGCTCAATTCCTGTATTACTGGCTTGACATTCCAGAACTGTTTCCAAACTACTGAGCTGTAGATGCCTCCACTGGTGTTGAGCCAGTCCATTTCTTAGACTTGCCTTCTGATTACACAAAAAAAATCTTCTTTTCTTCCTCTCCCACAACATACAAAATACTAAGCACTAGTTCAGAACTTGAGAGCAAAGATAAAACCTTTTGCTAAACGAAAAGTCCACATTTCTAGAGACTGGTGAAGAATTTGCATTGAATCAGGATCCCTGTTCATTCAAGCATGTAGGTTGTAGAACTGCTACAGCAGTTCCCAACCCACAGGAGGAACTTTATCGTTCAGGTCCTTACAATAAGATCATGTGAACACATTCACTCTGCTCAGCCTCAGTTCACTGTCTGGGCATCATCTCAGCACACCCCACAGTGTGTGCAAATAGGTTTCAATATTCTTCCCATCTAAGGGTGGGACAGGCAGTTGCACTTCACAGTTTTTCTACACCCAGAGCTTTCAAAGGTACAGAGGGTGACATAAAGCTGCAAAAGAAGTTTTATTAAGAAGGGAGGAATAAATCACTTTTGGAAGCTGACCAAATTCTGCCTGTGATGGAGAAAGTTTTTTCCTCTTGGGACACAGCTGCAGTTTGAAGTCTGGCAAGGTTTGATCTGCAGCACTGTTATCAAAGAGAATTCTGATCCACTGGGTTAGCTAGCATAATTCCAAGAGGTTGGAATTATCATTCTTAATAACCAATGCTGTTGGAGCTGACATCCTTATAAGACTTTTTTTTTTTTTTTGGCTCTTCCCTACGAGAGATCCTCTTAGGATTGCTTAATATTAAATAACTTAGTCCCTCTGACTTCTATGGGACCATTTGATTTTTAAAGTTGGGCAACTACTATTTATGGATTTTGATCAAATCCAGGGCATACTGCAAAATAATACCATTGCATATCAGAACATCTAGAGAAAGCTATTTCTGTGTTTATTGAGGAAATATATATACTTTGGATTTTCTGGAGTAACTGAGTTCAACCTGATAATTTTATTCATTTAAGGGAACTTGCTTATAGTAGGTGTGTTAGCCAACCAGGAAATGCTATTTTTTAAACTTTCAGTGTATCTAGTTATAGTTGTTTTTATTTAAAAGAATTCTTGCATTTCTTTTGCAATAGTCTCATATTTACGCAGCTTTTTGGTCCATACAGATGAAATACTCAGATATGACATAAAGCTCGTTGGCTTATACCAACATTCCAGATATGCATTTGAGGTAAGGGGAATGAACAATAACATCCAATAACTATCAATTAATACCTTAAATTAATTTCCCTAAGTCACCTGAAAAAGCATCTGTGGAAAAAAGATACAGCAATCTTTTTTCAGAGATACTTCAGATTCCAACAAGTTTGCTTGTGTATGTCTGTGGGGTTTTATGTTGCCTGTGTATATGTGTGGAAGTCTGAATTCTTGATTATTGTAGTAGAGTTACAACATAAATATAGCAAAATTTGTAATAACCCAAATGGCTGGAGCTTTCAGAATCAATATAAGAAAAAAAAACACCAAGAGTAAAGATCACTAAAAAAAGTGAAACAGAAATCAATACAAATCCTGTTGGGCTAAAGAAATCCCTCAACAGCTCTGGAAAAAAGTATAATGCCAGACTCACCAGCTGTTGCAGAGTGAATGTAAAACATACTAATTTCTCCAAGTATAAAAATACATTTGTCACCACTGTCTTATGAATAATTTAATTTTGGACAAATACAGCACTCCTGGTTCAGAAGACTGAATGAATTGTCTCATAAATGACATAATAAGATTGTGTTTAAGGATAGGTTATATATTATATACCTTGCATATGAGAGTCTAACAGAACCTCAGAGAATGTATTTGTACCTTTTAGTGAGCAAAAAAAGATGAATTAAAGCCACAGAAACACTTGAAACAGATAGTGAGAAAGAGGAAGATAGTCCAAGCAAAACATTATTATTCTAGAGGGAAGAAAACAGGAAAACTAGCCATGCCTCTGTGCTGGACCTGGGAAGAGTTGCTTCTTCAGATCAAGTGATAAAAGTTCCTTCCATGAGAAGAGAAACAGAGGAATACTTTAAATTACCAAATTTACCTATTAAGAGATTTGACAAGCATCAAGTCCTACCTCCTTCACAAGACACTTGTTGAAGTGCAGCTTTACCTCAGGCTTACCCGTGACACCACAGGGTCTGCACTGCTGTGCCCACATACCTGGCACAGCTGGGCAGCCTGAGCTTTTATCACCAAATCACAGCTGCCAGCCATGCTTTGTGAAAGGCACTGCCCTATGGCAGCCTCATGCAAACAGGTTACTGCAAAGGAAAATCCAAGATCCATTTGAAAAAATAAGAGAACAGCAGAATAATTAAGCCAGGCCTGAGGGAGCTTGGGAAAAAAATTATCGGACTTTCAAAAAGGGTTTGTCAAGGCAGAGATAGGGGCCTGCCCTGAAGCTCATTGTAATTGAAAAAGCCTCCAGGTGATCTCCATGATAAAAGTATTAGGTTTAGCAGCCAAGCTACACACCCATTTCCAAGGATGACGATGCAATCAACTGATACTGGGTAAAGAGGACTAGCAAAATAGTTCCAGTTCTCTGCTCTGAAATTGAAAGTGATGCTACAATATGGTAACTGGGTAAAGGATCAGATTCAATGTCTAATGACCTATGTCTTGTTTGTCAATAGAGTACTTAAGCAAGTAGTAGCTCTGCTTCCTTTATTGATTGCAGCTGATGTGTAGTGCTTACATACTGTAGTGATAGCCCAACCTTCCAAACTCCCATCATTCTTATTTTTCTGCTGAGGATTTTTCAGCCCCTTATTCAAGTGACTTTTTAAATTATTTGGTTAGGTGGTGAATTTTTGTGGCTGAATTTATCAAGTTTCTAGATGCATTTTTTATATTCTACACCAGGCTGCTGAGTAGCCCTTTGTGTAGCAAATCATCCATATTCTGGGCTGAAAACCAATCATATTTAGCAGTACCCTCTTCTGCAGCACAGTTTTCACCTGGCTCACTAGTAAACCTCCTAAAGCCCAAACTGACAAAAACACTTAGAGACTTTGAGTTCCGAGGAGGGGACGTGCCAGCTCTGGTTCTCTGAAGGGCCAAACTCAAAGCACATCCAGACATTCACAGTCACCTCCAGTCATCCTGCTGTGGGTAGGGCTTGAATGCATTTTCAGCGTGAGATTGTCATCTGCAGAACATTTGTATTTCAATTACTTTTTAATAAAATTGTATCAGAAAGCATAATTCCTTCAATTTTAAAACACTGGATGTGTTACACTACACTATAGACCCTCTGCATTTCTTCAACCAGACCTGTGCAGTAATGCCCTGATTTTATCAGTTACATCACTCGTGGTCATTGCCACAGACTGGGCAGCCTGAATAGCTGAGGGTCTTAGAAGTTTCTATGGAAATGTGAAATGGGAACTGATTCCTTTCGTCCCACTTAATGCCTTGAGTATTTAAACATCTACTTGTCTGGAAGAGGCGGCTTTAAAGTCATCAATTTTACCTGTAAAACCCAGAAAAGAGTCTTTATAAATACACAGCATATTTCTTGGGTTTAACTGAAACAATAATTCCTGCTACTGTATATTAATAAACTTCCAAGCAGTTTTGATGCCATATCCTATTGAGAAAGGAGCCCATAGCCTTTATTTCACTTTAAAAAAGAGAAATGCTCTAATTTACTCCAGCAGGAGGAGAACAAGGCCTAGCATGCAATCAAACTATGGATTGGAATGGTGTTTCATTCCATATTCTAAGGAGCATTTTATATAATTTGGTAGTGATTAAATTCCCTTAAACAACTCTCCAAACATTTAAGTGCATAAAGAATATGAAGATAATCATAAACTAAACATTGAATAGTATATTGTATACAATAAACAGACAGAAAGAAAACTCATCCTATCGAACATCAGAATTTTATGTGCCTTGGATTCTTCATATTCTGGTTCATGAATTCCTTTAGCCTTGATTAAAAAACTTGGATAATCAGGCTTTTGATCGAAGTGAGAGGATTTGTAAAGGGATGTTTCAGTGCCATCTAGTGGGGGTTTCGTGTTAAATAAAAAAAAGTTCCCTCTTGTATGACACTTTTTGTTTTATACTCAGAAAACAGTTTTTGCTACAGCTACTTATTTGATACATAATTATCTTGGATACATTACCTTTTAAATATTTGTGTGGATTATTTTCTAAGACCATACTGTTTCTGTGTAAAAATAGAATAAGTATCATTCAGTGTGGGACTATACTAAACTATATTGCATACAAGGAGTCATCATCATTCTCTGAGACCAGTAATTTAGCCAGGCAACCCCTCAGTCTTGGGAAGGAAACACAGCTTCGGTCTGAAGATTCAAGTATGGAGATTCATCAGATCTGTTCTCTTGACTAATTGACTTGCTGATCTTTGTCTAATTGATAGCTTGTGTTGGCTGTAGCTTCCAGTCCTTGTTTTTCCTTATGTTCTCTTCTCTGAGATTAAAAAGCCTTTTATTACAGAGTATATTCTCTGTGTGTTAGAACTTCTGTGCTACAATCAAGTTACCTTTCAAAATCTTTTTGATAAGCTTAGTAAATTGCATTCATTCTGTCCTTCACAGTAAGGAATTTTTTTTCCAGCATGCAGATAATCTTTGTGGCTTTCTTCTTACACTTTCTCCATTTCTTCCATTGTTACAAACACTTGACACCTGATTTGTAAGCAATATTCTAGTACTGGCTTCATCAGTGCTTATGTAAACAAAAAATTGTCTTCCTACTCCTACACACTGTCTTCCTTGAATTGATTTAAAAATTCTTGTTAATCCTATTTACCTCACACATCACATTAGAAGTGTGTGTTGACTCAGTTGTTCAAGATGATTTATAAGCACTTTTCAAAGTTGCTGTTTTCAAGGATACTGTCCTCCCTTCCATACTTATAAATTTGATTTTCTGGGTTTTCGTACATACAGCTCTGCATGTGAATGTATTAAAACAGAGCCAACTTCTCGTGTTCTTTCTGTTTACCAAACTATCCGTGTTACTCTGTGTGACTTCAGCATCGTTATCTGTCCTGCTGTCAACCTTTTTGTCATCTGAATATTTTATCCAAGGTGGTTTTATTTGTAACTCCAGGTTATGTGGATCACTTTCCTTTGAGCACTTTGGAAGACACAAGTTCAAAAAGCCTCACTAGGTGATTATTTCTCACTGACATTATTTTTCTAACCCCTCAGTTTCAGACTGTGTGTATGACAGTGTCAGCTATTTTAAATGAACAGTAGCATATTGTGCATGCTGGTTGCCTTCTAGCAGTTAAAGCATATGATTATATCTGTAATATCTCAAAGAGTTAAATCTGGCCTATTTTCCCTATGTTCCATAAATTAATTGTATTGCTATGATTTAATTATTTATCACTGAAATCCTTTTTCCACTCTTTCACCTGGATCATATCAGGTTAACAGGCCCTTTGACTACAAGTCCTTTTAAAATACTCCTAAGTTATTCATAGCTTTCATGCTTCTCCAATTTCCTTAGCATTCCAAAATTCATCTCAAAAGCTGCTTAGTGTATTTGAAGTGCCTCAGCCAAATGTGTTTTCTTTATGGATTTTCAGGTGTGAATGATCTCAACTTGATCATTTGAAAAAGTTACCCCAAGCAGATGCCCAACTTCTTCCTCACACACTAATGAATTCAGTGGAATTCCTGCATTAGCACACTTTGTTCCAAGCACAAAACAGACACAATGTTTTGAAGCTCTTTGCCCTTTCTGCATCCTTCTAAATGGCTGTAATATTAGTCTGAGTCCATTTGAATTGTGTATTTGGGAGCATGGCCCAAGATCTTAAAGAACTTAACCTGGAGCTCTGGGACCATCAATCACAACCTTTCAGTTCTCTAAAGCTGCCAAGGTAAATCCATAGACACACCTGCTTGCTATGAAGGCACAGCAGAGAAAGCAAAACCAGGGATACCTCACTATCAAAAGAGCTTTTCCTGTTATGATGGGCAAACTGTAACACCATCACTGACATTTCTCTTGGAAGTACTGACTTTGTCAGAAAGGATACACAGAGCTGATAGTGACACACTTCTACTACAACCATTTGTAATTACTAAGCAAACTGATTGGCATTCTGCTCATATTTGAGCAATTTCCAGACTCACTAAAGTCCAAGGAATTATCCATCAACCACAAATTTGGCCCTTTAAGCTTCAAGGGCTTAGCTTTACATGTGAGTAAGATCCCTTTGCCCAAGTCACACTGGAATTCCAAATTAGAGAAACTTCTCAGTTATTTATGTGTTTATAGGGAGACTGACCCCTCTGGTCTCTTTAGATCTGACTCATTCAAATGAAAGGGATACAGAAAAGGAAGAGGTTTGGAAAAAACACTTGCTTATTGAACTAAAATGTATTAAGTTCTCTCAGAGTTTAGCTAGTCCATAACCAGAACTGCTATGAATATATTTCTATTATTTCTTTGTATGAAACAAGTATATACTCTTTATTTTTGAGCAAGAACAAGTACAGCTAATATTAGAGAAAGTTCTTCTGCACAGAAAGTTAGCTCTCTCTATATATATTTCCCTATTGACAGAGCATTAAAATAAGTTTGGGGAATTAAACACAATAATACAAAATAATAACTTGGCTAAACTCTTTTTGAAAAAAAGATGATATCCACTTGTGACTCTGAAATATTAAACTAATAGAGACAAAATGAAGATTCAAATATTTAAAAAAAAAAAAAGAGAAAAAACCCCCAAAACCTGGACCTTTGTAAATGGACAATGGGTTCATGTATTATTTTTATTTTACTGTTATTTTATGTGTTATTGCATAGTTAAACCAAGAACCAATATTACATTTTGTGTTTAAGAATTTTTATTTAAATAATCCCTATATCATTTGAGGATGCTTATTGGACATACCTTTGAAAAAAAATGGACTGTTTCTTGAAAGAAGCAGAGTGGCACCAATGTAATAGCTACACATGAAGAATTAGTAATATTAGCTCTTTAATCCATACTGTTCTTTGTTAAGACCAGAGTGCTAATTCTTACAAACTTTTTGATTTACTGTGGTTTTACATACCACAGCACGTGAGATCAAGACTATCTACTCCCCCTTTCCACATCCCATTTCCAATATTAACAAGGTGCTCCTGCAAAACAGCCACTGTTCCTTCATACAACCCCACAGCTGCATAAGGCAGAAGAAGGTGTGTATTATGTAATGATTGCTCTCGTGAAATTACTCTCTATTTGGGAGAAAAAAGGCAGCTAAGGCATGGAAGTCAGGGGACTATTTACAGGGGACTTAGAACAACAATCATGTTCTGTTTCTGTTTCTTCCATTAATACGGAGATAATACTATAATCAACAAGTACATCAGCTGGATTAATTATTCAGAGGAATTAATAAATAGGAAAGACATGATACAGAATAACTGTTGCATTGAAACATGACTTGCACTAGGTGGTAGTGTGAACTTGCGCCTCATGAGAAAGTGGTGTGGGATTGACAGCAATAATTGTGATGCTCACTAAAAAAAATCTCTTCTTCCTTTAACAAGGCACACTTAGCAGAGAAGTTACTAAGTTGAATGTGGTAGTAAATAGAAGTGAGAAGATTTTTCAGAAATGAACTTCCAAAAAGGAAATATAACTTAACCTTGTCTCATATTTAAGACTATACTTCTATAACCAAACACATAAGATGCATTTTATTGCTTCCTTAATACCGACAAGATAAATTTAAAAAAGGAGACTGAAATGTCAATGGATTCTAATTTTTTTTTCAAACTCTTAATCCTTTTTTGCTCCTTCAGAAAAATGTTTTTAGTCTGAGTTTTCTTATTTTGATCACTTATTTTAGGGATCTTTTTTTCCTGTTAGTTTTCTTACCTACCTGTATCCTCAGCACCAGTTTTCTAGGCATGTTTCAGATGTTCATGCTAACAGATTTTTATAAATTGTCTCCTAGAAAGCATCACCATCAAATTAGGTGAACATACTAGATTTAGAAAATTTATATGATCACCAAAATGGCTCAAATTTACCTCTCTGAGGGTGGCTCAGTTCCAACGCTCCCTCCAGTGTTTCCCTTTGAGTCTCAGCCCCTTTGCAGCAGGTCCCTGGATGTCACTCGGCACAGCCAGAATGCTCCACCAGAACTCAGTGCAAGCACTGCCTTTATTTATGGCACCTGGAAATGAACTGGTGCCTCATGGCACAGACAGATTGTTACACAGCACCATAGAGGAGCTAAAAGTCACATTTCAGGCATAGCTGGAAGCACAAGTGCCTGCTGAGGGCAGGGCAAATGATGCTTCTGCAGTGAGGCTGCAGTTGACCTGGGAAGAGTTGAGAGAATCGTTTGACAATCACACATGGACCCACATGAGGAATGTTCAGCAGGTGATGTGTGGGAAGGGGAGAGGAGATGAGAGCAGACACTGGGATCAAGTTCTAGGACTAGGAGTGGCTTAGCAGGAGCATGTCCACTGTGGGAGAGGTGAACAAACAAATCAAGGCTGGTATTGTTGGCTCAGCAGTGACTGGAGTAGCGCAAAGAGCATAACAAAGTTGTGAAATTAAATAATGTTAATTCACTTCCCTTAGGTAATCAGACTTTAAAAAAATATCAATAAAAACCCCAAACCTGCTGAATTTCACTAAGGAATACTTTTAAGTACCAGCTATTATCCATCACGCTCTGTAGCACTCAGAGATGTAACTTATAACTCTTGCTCCTGGCTCTAATTATGCCAAAACCAGTGAAAATGAACACTCATTTAATCACTGTATTATTATATAGAACAAAATAGCATAAATAAATTCATAAATAATAATAGACCACAGTGAGAACAATCCTTCCCAAGTTTCCAGAGAAACTACCTCAACCACTAGATTACTTAAAAAAGTTAACAAATTTAAATTCATTTAAAATCTTTTAACACAGTTTTCTCTGACTACATCTTTTATTTAAACTAAATGGTTCATGCTAGTGCTTCTCAGAAAATATTCAAGCAAATAAGATATAGGAAATCAGACAGATTTGAACATCATGGTACTCTGTCTGGTTTATTCCTGTTGAGCTGAATGCACATAGATAGAACTTCATACACTGTTCAAGGATTCAAGTAACATAAATCGCAACTTTATACCTGACAGAAGATACCAGTTTATGGCACCTGTATGGGCACACTTGTATATGGCACTTCAAGATCTCAAATATACTGATACATACTTATATCCTAAACTGTAATAACAGCATGGAGCAGACATTGTGAATAAATGGTTGCATGCAAATACTGCTATCCACTTGCCAAAACTCCCAGATGTTATTTTATATTCTTTCATTTATGGTGCTTCAGTAGAATGTGAGCTTCCCTGAAAAGCACCAATTTGTTTTCAACAGATCCTGATTCACTACCAGAAAGGTGGTTTTCGGATTTTTCACATTTTTTTTCTCCCTCTAGGGTCTCAGTGTAATTACTGCAAGGAAATAAGTCATCACAGTTTTATTCACTCATGGAGAGCAGGAAGACATAGCTCATTGAATTTATGAAAATTCAACCAGCTCTAATGTTTCATATGTGAGAACACAGGTATAAACTAGAAGTGTCAGAGAAGAAATGTCATGAAACAGTAAACAGGAAAGACAAAACTACCAGAGCAGTTGTCATCTCTGATTACTTTAAATCCTTCTAAGAGATGCTGCAGCATAGTTTTACATACAGAATGCCATTAACTCCTGACAGCCAGTGGGAAGGCAGCAATGACTGCTGTCACCTTTCCCAGACTTTGCTTGGTCCATCACTGTCAGTCTCTGCTTGCTCCAGCTCTCCTGTTTCATTCAGCTGTTGGCTGCAGCAGCATCGGGATCTTTCCCTTTCCTGTCTGTGTAGCAACAGCCTCTCCGTACTGCTGTGGTGCAAGGAACTGGCAATAAGGATGATGGAAATAACTTTATAAAATGGAGTTAAAAGGTACATGCAAAACTGCTCTCAATTTCGTGACCCTCTGTATTAACTTCTGAGGTTTTTCTTCTGCATTAAATGTGTACAAGTGGTTGTTGATCCTGTCCTGAGTAGTAAAACACTTGCTCGGTGCAGGTGTCTGTACATCTGTAATCACACTTATTAACTTCATAGGGAACTTCAAGCACATTTCAAGACCCAAGTCATAAAGTTCATCTCACAGGAGTTTCTTTCTCTGACTAATACATGCCTGTTATATAGAGCTATAATTTCTGAACCCTCATTAAGTGTTTCAGTACTTCAGGCCCCCAGACACCATTCTGAAATTAATATCTGATAATAAAAACTACTTGTAATTTATTTCTAAGTAGGTATTGTAAAGTATTTTCCCTTTAGGCATGAAGTGAATTGATCTGAAAATGCCAGTGTTAATAAAATGATACTCTGTGGCAGTGGCAGCATCTCACAGACTCTGAAACCCTCGAAGTGCTGTCGTGTCTCAGGTGTGGAGCTCTGCAATAATGCAAACTCCACAGGGGAGAATTGCTCACTTTGCCACTCTTGCTCTAATTTAGGAAGATCAGCTGCAAGTATCTTGACATGATTCTCATGCAGAGGCTGGCATTTTGCATTCCTGTTTCATGCAAAGCTTCCTAGAAACAACAGTAGTTCAAATTGGTAGTGAAAGTAAAATGTACTCCCAGTGTTAACACCTTATACACTTAATTTATCCTACCCCAAAACATCATCATATATCCTTTTATCTGAGCACAAGAAATCAGGAGACCAAGTTTGCCCTACACCAAAGCAAGAGTGTTCTCCAGTCATCTCTTGATCTACTGTGCAACATAACATAGAACTGGAAAAGTGATGTTCCTAGGAATTTACTGTCAATTTTACTGATAATATGCCTGCGTATATCAGTCTAATGAGATTAACTAATGACTCAAGCTAATAATTAATGCATTATTTAGGGGCTATACTGTTTTAAGGCAATAATGAACTGGTGGCACTGCTCAGGGCTGCAGTGAGAGCTGGTTTTGTGGGGGATTTTTTAGGTTTAAAGACTGAGGCATAGTCTGGGGTGCACTATACAGCTCCATATCCCAGCTGACTGCAATGTGAGCAGGGGTGGTGCCCCGATATGTAATGAGAGCACTGTCAGAGCACAGACCCCAGCCTGAGAGCCAGAAAGCATTCCTTCCTGGGGCTGATAAACTGGTGAATCATCCCATGTAATTAGGCACCAGAGTGCCTTTGCAAATCAACTGAAACTATGAGTAGAGAGGGATGCTGGGATTCACATCTGGCTGATGGTGGAAGGACACCTCACCTACGTAGGGACCCCTCCAATAAAATGAGACCCAGATTCTTTTTACAGAATAATATTTTTTGAGACATATTATCCTTCCTTACCAATTCTCTAAATGTATATTTTGCATCAGTGTGAGACATATGAAGGTTTATAGCACAGACAGGAAGAACTCAGTGCAAGTTCCCTCTCCCATATCAGTAACCCAGACCACACTACTCTCCTGGTGCTCAGTGTTCTGAAGTTGTTCATTGCTGCACTTTTTCTTTATGAATAGGGTATAGGAAATGGATCATTAATGAAAGAATTAAGTTTATCTTATAATGGAATACCAGACATGCCATGACTTTTTTGGCTTTTGTGACTGATAGTCTTGCAAGTGCTCCTTGCAGATGGGGAGTGCTGTAATTGCTTCTGGTTGGGTCCCAGAGCTCCCTGTAATCAGCATTTGCACAACAGAGAGGAAGATTGTGTAAATCTTGAAAACAAATACCTAATTCATTCTTTGTCTGTGGATTCTGTAGTTGTCTAGAGAAAATTCTCTCTTCTGTCACTTGAATGATTTAATTTCAGTGGCATTAAAAATTATGCCCAGTAAATATTTCATTCATGTGTCATACAGACGCACATACACAAAGAGCAGTAAACAAGTTAAAAGGCATACATGTACACAGTGCACAAGAAATAATAATTTAGGTTATTAAATTTCAGGTGTTTGTAAAGTATTACTGCAGGATAAGAAAAAAGTTTAAATGATTAAATCCTTCAGAGATAAGTGGAGAAAAGAAGAGAAAATTTAAAGGCGAAAACAAGAACTCCTGAAGTGATTATTGTACTGTATTTAAGATTTCATGCCAGTGAATGCACTTCCAGCTATTATTAAAACAGTGTTCTACTAGAAAGGTTATAAAGGCCTTTATCTTCCTTATTGCCTTAATTTTCTGTTGCAAATTAAATAAAAAGAAAACTTAGCCCACCTGGTAAGTCTTCTATTTTATAGCAAACAGAGAACTATTACTTTAAGAAGAAACTGCAGCTATATGAAGGGCATGAGAAACAACCCCTTTGATGTGTGCTCTCAAGGTTAGCAGGGAGTTTGTCAGAGAAACAAAAGAGTTGGTTTTCTCAGAACCCATGAAACTGCCAGCAATGAGGATGGCCTTTGATTTGTTGGTCAAATGCTTCATCTTCTAGGGCCAGGCTCTGCTGTGCAGGCTCAGACCTCTGGCAGTGGGGGTAATAGAGCAGGATGTCTGCACAGCCCTTACTTCTGCTGCTGTTCCTATCACCAGTAGCCCTAAGGATTTTGAAAGCTGCTGGCTCCCCACGCCTGGCTGACAGCATGTTCTTACCCAAATGAGCATCCAGGGCTCCCATTTGCCTGGACACACAGAACAGCATGTCTGGTTTGACTATGAATAGCAGAGGGTGCTGAGACTGTGTGCCTGGCACATAACCCAGCACTGAAGGGCTGCAGCTGAGCAAGACAAAGCAGTTTGTCCCAGTGGAGGCAGTGGAGCTGGTAAGCCTGGCAAAGGCTGTGGCAAACTCCTGAGTTACAAGGGCTGATCCTGCGGGCAGCCAGGACATCATTTGGCTCTTGCCTCTGGTAACTGTTCACACTTATAGCTTTGATCATTAGATGTTTTACATTAATCTCAACAAACGTAAACTGCAGTCTAGCTGGTAGTAACAGAAAGCAGATAATGGTTGCTTAAAACATTTACATACTCTGTGTATCACTAACGTTGCAAATGACAGGAATAATCAGTGCTGCCTCCTTTGCACAGCCCAGCATTGCCCAAATCAACCTGTGGGTAACATGTCCGGAGCAGAGTCTCAGCATCCTCTCTCCTGCAGAGGGGACAGGGATGGACACATGCCCAGTGCAGAGGGCATGTATTGTGCTCCAGCATGTCTGGGCAGGAGGTACCTGCTCTGCACACACAGACTGACTGGGCACTGCACTGAGAAGGACCAGTAACCTGGAAGTCCTTCAGTGTAAAAGGACAATTTTATCCTTCTGTCACACACTTGGTATATAATGGAGTTTAGAAGGATGGTGAAATAGCCATTTCTTTTCCTGAGATTTAACTGTTGAATAATCCCAAAGCAGGCACAGCTCCATGGAAACCCAAGGCCTGCCCGCTGCACTCATCTACTGGTGATGTGTTCACAAATCACCCAACTGGTTTCCACAAGCAGGAGGCCAGCACAGAAACCAGCCCTAAAGCTTCTCTCTCTCCAGTTCTTCACACTTAGCATTTAGTGCCCATCCAGTAACAGATCGCTTAAAACTCAGCATCTTTTTCAGACATTTGTATGCACCTCAGAAGCAGCAACATACATCCTGGACCTGCTACATACACCCTGAAATCAACACTGAAATGCTGCTTTCTATCCTGGCAATCACTTCAGCTGACTTAAAAGAGGATGGGTAGGACTCACATTGTGAAATCGTCCAGTTAAACTTATTAAGTCCAATTGTTGTGGTGATGTTGCAGCTGTGCTCGTTGCAACATCCCACTCCCACATTCCTTAGGCTTAAAATGACTTCGTGTTTTGCAGCCCTGCCTCGTAACTCTCATTTGGGGTAGCCCTTCAAAAAGCTTTCTCTGCTCCTCATGACTTCTCCACAACTGAAACAAAAACCAAACCAAACCAAACCAAAAGATTGTGTTTCTTACCTTCAAAGCCAAAAGGCTTAAAATCAAAACGACCATGCTAAATTTTTCCGAAGTAGTTTTGACTGTGGTACTGATTTAACTGGCCTGCAAAATAAATGAATGCCATCCTGTAGCTTTTGAATTACTTCATTTACAGAAAGATAAACTAGTTGCTTTTCTTCGTAGCCTACTCCATATTATCTGGCTTCTCTCAACAGAGTTTTGAGACAGAGTCGAAAAACAGCAGAGGGCAAAGGTAGTGCTTCACTAAAACCTGATTTAATTCCAATAGTGGCCCAAAAATTCTTAAAATTCTGGTAGTATTCTAAAACCCCAAACTGACTGAAGAAACAGCAGTACTCAAAAGCAAAATAAAGAAGCATTCCTGTTTACAGATAACCTTGTATCTTGCTCTGATCAGCAAATATGATAAAAGGGCATTCCCTGTGTAAGGAATTCTTTGTACAGGGAGTGGCAGAGCCAGCTGGAGGCACCACCAGACTTTGGGAACCATCCAGGTGCTGCCTCTCCTTCTGTCACCCCCTTCCAGGGATGCTGAGGAGGAAATCTATAAATCACCACGTGCCTTTGGTGCACAGCTGCAAACCCAGACCTGCTCTCCAGACATGACATGAATGAGGGACAAACCCAAACCTGTGGTCAGGCTGCAAGTGGAGAGGATACCACCAAAACAATACATGCTTTTATGAAAGCATTACACACGTTGCCACATCACAAGTAGTTAAGAACCTATAAATAGTGACACAAACATAACAGAACCTTGATGTAAACTTCCTGTACTAGACTGAAGTTAAAGGAAATGTGATGGAACAGGACCAGCGCCTGAAAAATAACAATTCAATCCATAAACACAGGCCCCAGATCACATCAAAAGTCTCCTAAAAACCACCTGATTTTTTTTATTAAGTGTTTTCATTAAATAGGAACTAATGGCTTGTATAAATTAATATAATTCTACTGAATTTATAATCTATTTTTAAACAGAGAGCCTTCTGCTCTTACAATTACAGGCATTTGATAATTTGAAAAAAATAAGATGTAAGGATATTATAATCCTGATTAAGCCTGAAATAGAGAGGAAATCTGGTGATGGACTACAATATGCAGAATGCTTATCACTCCAGCTTAATTCTTACCTTTCAGAAAGAAATATATAAAATTATTTTCACAGAATCACAGAATATGCTGAATTGGAAGGGACCCACAGGGATCAGGTGTTAGCCCTGCACAGGACGATCTCCATCAGTCACACCATGTGCCCAAAACTATCCTCCTGTAAAACAAAATTCATCCTGATAATTACAATTCATTTGCCACGGCCTTCTACAGGGAAAGAAGCTATTATTAGAATGCTTCAGACCTACCCAGGTATGTGAGATATATCCAGAGACCAGACTAGACAGCAGTTCTTGATTTAGACATTAGAAGGTCAGCTAAAGCACAGGGGAATGTTCCCTGCAGTATTCCTTGTAAAGTTTAATCATTCCTCACCTACCTTCTCTGAGTAGTTAACCACAAAGAGGCAAACAGTGAACAAAGGGTGGCTAATTACACACTCACATCCTTGAAAATATATATTGATACAAGGAGAGCAGGTGGGAGCCAGTGCACTCAAACAACCTCTTCACTCCATTTGATTTTCTGGGACAAAATGTAGTCAGGAGCATCACAGATCAAATCTCCTGGTACCTCCAGGCTCACTCAGGAAGTACAAGTGAAAAACTTGGGCTTCCATGAAAGTTACAAATAAGTCATGCAACAGCTGGTCATTTAAATGGATTAAAACACAAAGCAAATGGAACTTAACATTTGGTACTCTTTCTTTAGCTAAGAAATATTTTATTCTATGAGTCATCCCATTGGGATTGGCATCAATAGAAGTATTAGAAGTTGGATCATAATGAAAGGACAGCATATATAAAGAATAATAATCCCTTCATATCTATTTTAGCAGCCAAGCAGACTGGAATGAATTGAAAAATGCTTGCTGGTATTTAAGGCTTTTTTATTCAAAACTGTTATTCCATAGGGAGGGCCTCACAACTGATGTGCTGGGAAAGGTGACCTTTACATTACTGTTACCACCTATAAATAAAAATTATTCAAACACAACCCAAAACTGAATTGCACACCCTGCAATGTGCAGAGTTACATAGATAGGTAGGTCCCTGACCAGAACATTTATTGCCCAGGTTAAGACTTGACCAGTGGGTGCAATTACCATGAAAGGACAAAGAGAAAAGAAGAAAAAAGAGGCATAAACAGCCCTGCAGGATAGCTTGCCTGAATTGTCCCTGTTAGGCCTCTTTTTTATTGTAATATAATATATGCACTGTATCTCATCAAGGAAGCTTTTGAATGAGAATGCACAAAGCTGTGTTTTAGTTGCAGAAAGAACCTTCTTCTGCCTTTGGCTACTTCATCCCTCAAGAAAACCCACATTCACTGATAAAAATTCAGGACAGAAGGAACTGTTCCTACAAGTTTTGGTAATGGAGAGCAAAAGACTAATGTCCACCTTCTCCAGCCTGAAACAAGCAGTCATATTCCCACCACCTCTGGCATATAAGAGAAAAACAGAAGTCAGCCCCAAAACCAGAGGTATGAGCGTGATCCACAGAATGAAGAGGAACAGGGAGAAAGCAAACACAAAATGACTTGTTCATTTTCTTCCACACTAGTAAGAGGGGGCACAAAATGAAGCTGGCATTGCATACCTCAAGACAAATGGAAGGAGATGATTCTCCTCACAGTTGCATAATTAGAATGTGCTTGATACAGGACGCTGGGTGTGCTGGAGGTGTGCATGAATTCAGGACAGCTTGGACAAGATAAGACATGGGAAATTCTCAAGAACTTCTAAGGAATGGAGAGTCAGCATTTTATGTCTTGCTACTTCCCGCACTGATCCCAGATAATACTGAAGTATTCTATACTGTTAAAGTACGAAGTTTTGTGGAAGCCAACGCAGAAGTGCTGACGTCTAACAATGCTGCTGAGCTATGAGCTTTCCTGGTATTAGTAAATTAGCATAGAAAACCCATTTCATGCCTGTCAGCTGGAGTAAATCCTCTGACTAATTTGTTACAAATATGAAGACGCCTTGCTCTCCCAGTAACCTTGTCTTAAACACTGGAGGAGAGCTGTGGTGTCTCACTGGCTGCTGAAAGGCATCATGAATGTCACTAAATAATCACTTCACGTGCTCTGAGAAGAGCCTAGATAAGTTAAATGCCACTTGATGCTCAATATCACCTGGAATAATGATTTTTAAGAATTACATAGTACACGTTTACACCTAGCACATGAGACAATGATGTCCTCATCTTAGGTAAAAATCAAAAGCCCCTAAAAATATTGTTGTTTTAATTTTAACTTGGCAATGTCACTGAATCTTGTAAGTGATCTGAAATCTTCACCACCAAACTGTGGTTGAGTCCATGTTGCAGCAGAGGGGTGAGGTTTGGTTTGGAACTATTAATACCAGGTTTCAGAAAAGCTTCATCATGCAATGGGTTATTGGCATTTCTTGAGCTCCCCTGAGAGCATATGCACCAAAATACTCTGCATAGGTAAAATCCATGAGTTCAAATTGGTGAGAATAATTTATTGAATCAGCCAGATTAATTAAAAAGTTTGAGTGACCTGTTTCTGCAGTAAACTCTCCTTCCGAATTGTGAAGAAATTATGAGGATAGAATAAAGTGAGGTTTTGGGCCACTATTATATATAATAGAACTAAATCAGAAGCAGGTACTTTGAATGTGATGCTCTATCACAGATGTGAGCACCTGCCCATCAGGTCTGAGTATACCACATATATTCTGAGTTCTGCTAACTGTCACTGAATCCAGGTTTCTCCAGGATGACCTATGAGAACTTGGATGCAAATTTTTTGTGTATGCATCTTTTAAAGCATTTCTTCCTTTTTGTTTACTAAATTCTGTGGGTAACTGATTAACCAAACAACTTGCACTCTCACAACAGGCTTTAAATATGTGAGCAGAGGATAGCTCAAATTTATTTTCATGGGATTAATTCAACAATTTTCTAGACTTAGACCTGAAGAGATGAAAGAAACCTCCCTGAACTACATCTACTCTTTCTTCTTAAGTTTCTGCTAGGGATACAGAGCACAGAGTGAAACATCTATTTGCTTCTACAATCTACATGTGAAGAAATTAACCTTTCAAGACTAGCTAAACAAAAAAAGAAAAGCCTGAAAATGCTTTTGTACCAAGCATTTGTAAGAATCACTTTAACCCAGTTCACATTTGTATGTGCTAAAGGTGAAATAAGCCATCAGTGGAAAGGATTATGCCAAAAGGGAGTCTCCTCTTTCTCTGAACCCTTGGCTTAGGAGGTGTCACCTTGAACACTTAAAGGGTTTAACATTAAAATGTGGAGATGCAAGTTTCTCATTTGTGTCTACACAGAATCATAGAATCATTGAAGTTGAAAAAGACCCACGTAACTTAGAGGAAAAAGATTTCTAGGAAAGTGTGATCAGAAGTGTTGACTAAAATGATGTAATTATCAAAACACTAAAAAATGAAATCAATGCAATTAATAAAATTTAATTATGAAGATTTATGGTGATTGAATGTGGTGACAATCTGCCCAAGGAACTATTCTCCCTTGTTTAAAAGCATTTCTGCCATCTTTTTGAAGAAAAGTCAGGTAATTCATACAGTAGCAAAATTATGGATGAAAAACTAAGAGGTGACAGACTGAGCAATTTCATTTTTTTACCATTTTTCATACTTCTCTCTTCTTCCTGCATTTTCTCAGGTAACAGTCTGAACCTTCCGAACACACATGGTATCTCATCCCAAACCACTGTGTTTGTGTCTTGTTTTAATGGTAGACTTAAACATCAAATACAAATTTGAAAATTTTGCTTAAGACTGTGAATTATTTCAGGCAGGGCTCAGTTCCAGGGAGGATAGTTTTGCTATTGAAACTGTTGAGTAGAACACAAAATACTGGGGCTCTGCTATTTCCTTCCAGTGTCATGCTCAGTCCCAACCCCAGCTCAGCATCACACCAAGATGAGCAGCACTGCTGATCCTAAAAGGCTGTGTGTTTGTTCAGTGTTTACATCACACTTCCCAGCACTTTTTAGCTTGAAAAATAATTACCAATGGAGCACAATAACACCCTGTTTGAAACTTGGCTTTAAATAGGTGGAGTCATGGAGCAACTGGTCCAACCTGGTTCGTGTTATCTCAGATGAAGCATTCCTGACAGAGGGAGATCTCTTTTGGCACCAGCCAGCAGTCACAGCTGCAGCTGGGAACCTGCACTGTGCAGCAGTGGTGGGTGAGGGTTCCTCCACCACATGCCCTTGAAGGGCAGGGGCAGTGCTGTCCTGCTTCATTCCAGGCTCCCCAAAGCGCTTCTGCAACGCTCGCCACAAGCAGCTGAGAGGTGGACCCTGAGAACCAGCCCTGAGCTTTGCCAAGGTAAAATGGGACACACTGGAGCCAAGAACATCCAAGCAACTGAAATAAGGTTCAGCAGATTAAGGTGTGGGGGTTTGGTGGGTGGCTGCACGGGGAGGAGATGGAAGCAGGACATGCTTGTATCCATATAGGTTTCACAGGGATGAGCTCTTTGCTTCTAAGACTACTTTGTGGACTTCAGGGGACTGGGAAGACTGGTCAGGAAAGAGATGCAGGGCTCTGTCTGTGCAAGAACTGTTGGATGATCTGGGCATGATATTAGAGTTCTTAAGAATTATCTTCTTTCCTTTGAAAATAAGTTGTTACTGGTAGTAGTGAAACTGTACTTCAAAGACTTTCCCTACATCACCCTGAAGTAAATGATGGGTTCCATTTCCTCCCATGCTCACCTATCAGCTGATGATTAGGTGATCCAGCAGATGAGGGCTGATAAGCATACATGGCTGATTGCAATGATCAAAATGAGTTTCCAAGACTATCTGTATGATTTTAAAAACCCAAATTAAGATTGTTCTGGGTGGTTGGTTTTTTTGTTTTGGTTTGGTTTGGTTTTTTAATACAATTATTAAATGGGCTTTATGAGTAACTTTTCTATTAAATCCTATGACAAAGTTTGCTCTGTAAAAATATGTTGCAAATGTTCTAGGAATTTAATTTGCTTGCCCATAAATTGCAGATCTAGAGGAAAAAGAATCCTGTTTGTCAAAGTCAGGAAGACAATCTTTATGGGTGCCTAAAGGATACCCTGCCTATGCAAAATCTCCGTGGCAAACTGAAATAAAACCAAAGGTATTTTTGAAACCTTATTATTTTTAAGGAAGTGTTGCTTCTTCTGAATCCAACTGAGTAAATGACTGAAGTGCTTCTATGAATTCCAGATTCTAATTTCAATTATGTTTGAACTGTGTTCTTATTCACTTTAGATGTTTGCAATATGGATCACTACTCTTTTTCTTCTCAATGCAGCCAGAGGTGAGACATATAGCTGATAAAGTCTATGAAGAGTAAAAATTGTTATGTGCAGTTTGTACCAGAATACCTATATTTTAGGAAAAGGATGTTCTTTGGTATGGATTTAACACACTCCTTCACTAGAACCCCCTGAGTTACATCATGTCTTTCCCACATTTAACCCACTACTTTTTAATTCTGTAAAGGTTTTTGCAGCTAGAAAACAGAATGGGAAGTCAGGTAATTTTATATATGAATTGATACTGAAATCCTTCCAGAACATTTTCCCCTACTCACTCTCAATCCACACCAGCACTCATGGGAGCTACAACCCTTGTAGTGAGAGCCAGGCACTTATTTCCCACAGCTCTCTGCAGAGAACAAGAAAATAGTCTTGGTCCAAAACGTGTCTTTAGCAACAGGAAAGCATAGTTCAACAGGGGCAGACACACAGAAAGAACAAACAGAAACAAAAAGACACAAAAGTCCAAAAGTTCACTAATATCAGAGAAAAGACCCCTGTGAAAATGACTGGGTCATTTTGTAGATTCTCTGTTGTCAGCTCCACAATTAAATGTTCTTTTTCTCTAGTTGCATTTCCAGTATATGTTGTTCTACTCCTGCATTTCCTACAGAGTAAGTCACAGTCTGGTGAAGTATGAGCCTGTAACCTCTCTTAGGTAAAAATAGTTTCTCATTGTTTTCAGTGGCTTTTTAATAGCAATAAAAAATTATGTGGGATTTCACAACTGCTGTGCTAAAACAGTGTGTAAGGATGACAATTAATGGCAACACCCACATGTCATGTTTCCATCATTATTGTGTTAAAGCCACAATAGGAATTTGGAAACTGGTCCTTCAGGCACAGACCAAACTTCCTAAGGCTGTGCTTTGCTCTCAGCTTCCACTCAAATTCAATTTTATTGCTTCCATTCAAATATTACAGTGATAAAAAAATAAGGGAGATGTTTAAAGTATGTTGTGGAGCAACCAGACATATCTATTTTAATGTTTTGGATTTTTTTCTCTCCTTCTTGAATTGTTGCACCAGCAATAAAAATTTAGATAGTCCCTGGAGCATTCTGACTGTTTTCAAGGACATGTCTCTGCCGGAAGTAAAAGTTGGTTTGTTCTCTGGATCAAGATTTTATAGTCTTTTTTTCTGACGACTGTATTAAAAATATGTTTGACCCAACACACCCTGCATTCTCCTGAATTCATCAGGCTGAGCTCCAGGCTATGTTTGCAGCAGGAATCAGTTTTGATGTTCAAGTCCTTGCTACAGGGGACAACCTTAATGAAAAATGCACTCAAGAGCCACCCTAACCTGAATCAGCAGTTTTCTGTTTCCCTGGTATAAACACTCTCCTGGCAGCTTCTTGTACAAAACATGTTGCATTCAGAGGACACTAACATTTTATTTTGTTTACCTCAGGAGGGGAAGTTTGCTACAAGAGGCTTGGCTGCTTTACAGACAGCCCACCTTGGGCTGGGATCCCAGGGAGGCAACTGGCAGGCCTGCCCAACTCTCCAGAAGATGTGAACACAAACTTCTTTCTTTACACTAGAGACAACAGGATAAAACACCAGGTAAGAAACTGCTTTGGTTTTAAACACTGACAGTATACAATGTATGCAAAAATTATAAGCATAGTTCCTTCTCTTCTTTCTTTTTGTCTGTATTTTTGCTTATAAGGAGAAGCTCCAATTCTATATTAGACACATGATAATTTTCTTCCATCTTTTTTTCTTTTTCCTCATTTCAGCTCTCTCATGAGGCAGGTATATTTATATTTACAACATATTAATCACAGCCCTCTAACACAAGTTATCTGAGATATTTTGGCTGCATTTTATAGGCCTTCTCCACAGTAAGATAATGGCCCAAATTCAGTCTCAGGTTTAACATTCTAAAGATAGAGGTAGGGAAGGCAGTACAAAAGAAAAGCTCAATTTTGGCTCCTGTGTGTCTCCAGATTAAAAGCATATTTCAGGCCCATACACATGGCTCAGGAGCATCATTCATACACATCATTACTGGGTCCTCTGAAGGGCATAGGATTGGTCTCTGAGGCTCTACTGATGTGGTGGCCAACACTGAGCTCTAAGAATAGATAGTTAAGAGGGAAGACCTGAAGAGAAAATATGTATATTCAACCAGAGAGGGGAAGGAAAATAGAATGAAAAAGTAAAGGAAAGGTTAGAAAGGAAAACAGGAGACTAAACACAAAACAGAGAGAATGAAATCATACGTGGAAAAAGAAGGAAACAACCAAAAACCAGAATGGAATGAGGATTCACAAAGAAAATAAACAAATACTAAGATTTTTTGAGACTGGGACTGAGGGAAAATAGAGGCTAAAAGACTAAAGAAAAAGATTTAACAAGACATACCATGGAGAGAACTTGGAGAGCTGAGCAGTTTAAGCTTCATGAAGGCACATCTGGCAGGAAAATGTAGAGACAGCAGACTCTGGAGCTCTGTGGAAAAATTGTAAAAAGGTGAAGTTATCAACAACATGTGAAAATTTGTGGACTGTGACACAGTGACAGATGGAAGTAGAGTAAAGGAGTCTTTAGGACTGTTTAGGATGGATCAAATGGGAAAACACTGGAGGCCACCAGCACTGTGCCAGCCCTTTCCTCTGCAGTCAGCAAGTACTGGGAAAAGCTCACAGCAGGATGCTTAGGGTGTTGGAGGTGTCTGGCTGGGCTGGGTTGAACACAAAGCAGGTTTGTGAAGCTATAGACTAGTCTGGTGACAGCTGAAAAATGACTTACATTACATGAAAAAGGCTCAATAGTCAGTGGCTGGGTTTTTTAGAAATGGCAGCCATAAACAGTGGAGGTGTTTAATGATTTCACCTGTTTGAGTCACCTCAGAACAAGCCCAACTCCTCCAGCTGACAGGGTCTATGAGGTTTTAACAAATCAATCTTTCATGAAAGGTGAGATAGGAGCTAATTAGTGCATAACATCCCTCTTTTAAGTTAATGAAATGATAACAAAAAATATGTAATAGCTAGTATGCAGAATTTCTTTAAAAGAAAACAATGTCTTCTTTCTCAGTAAACCCCAAAATACCTGCAGTCTCTGGGTTTGTAAACCTGGTGGGCTTTCTGATAAAATATAAATGAGTTTAGCAATGAAGGAGAAAGGAATAAAATTAGATATGGCTTCAAAGTTAACCACACAATGCCTTTCAGAAGATGCTATCTTTGCAGTTTTGTGGCCAAGTTTGATAAAATCTTGTATGTACATGGCACATTGTACCAGTATATCTCAAAGCATTGTGTAAAGGATGCCCATATCATTAGTTCAATTAACAAGAGGAAGTGCATAATTTGTTCAAGTGACTAATTGATTTCCCCTCTGAAGGCAGTTTAAGTTTAGGAGTGAGGAAGGACTCATCTCTTCAGAGTCCTAAACTATGCCTGACCCATTGGGGTTTATAAAAATGCACCCTGGGATGAAGCAGTCACATCCATGTTGTTTGTTTGGGGTTTTTGATGCAGAAAATTTCAGCTGCAAATCCTTCAACCATCAAAGCTTCGAATTTCCGAACACACAGGAAAACTCGGTTCATTATCCACGGCCACCTCGCCGGAGCAGATCTGCCCTGGATAACAAGGATGTGCAGGGTAGGTACCACTATTGTCTGACAGGCTTTTTACTTGCATTTGAAAGTCCAAATATCCACATCTGGCTTAAAATTCCCATGTAAAATTCACACCTCTGTTCTCTTGTCAAATCAGGGAAGAGGAACAAAACTCAGAAAAACACCCAGTTCCACATGACCCCCTCCTTGTTCCTTGTATGAGTATAGTCCACTTCAGCCTTCTGCTGAATGCCCTCTGCTGCATTCACCTCCACAGGGAAAGCTACAATTAACTGATTTTCCAATTCCTTGCCAGTAAAAAACATGGGGGGGAAAGAGTAATTTTCCTCACCTCAGAAAAAAGGTCAAAATAAACATGTTAGTTTGAGTGAGACATTTGATCTAATAAAACCAAAGGCTTTGTTCAGCAGATTGGTTTTATTTTACTCAGGCACATTTCAAAACTGAAATTGTTTCAGGATAAAAAACACCAGAAGGTTTCGTTGGCAGAAGTGTATAAGTGAAATGCTTGTGTTAGAATTTATGAGCTTTGGATCTGAACGTGCACATAAATTTCAGAATCCTTTTAGATTATCCAAACATAAGAAGTTTGAAGCTTGGACAATGAAAAATAAGTCATCCTATCCTCTTTTGGTAACTGGGGTACTGTCATTAGGAGAGGTTGGTACCCTGAAGGCAAACAAGGCATTTGGAATGTGAAACAGAACTGAAGCAGGGTTCTGTCTGGCTCCACTCTGCCTCCTTGTGTTGACTTTCAGCATCACTAGGAATTAATACACTAAAGAAGTGTTTCACCAGCCTCATAAACGAAGAGGCTATAGCAAAACAAAGTGTTGTTTACATATTTATTGTTATACATACCCTGCACATAAGGCCTGTTTTCTTCTTCTCTCCTGTTTTTTTGTTTTCCCCCAGTTCATGTTTCACACTGAAGACGTGAATTGCATTTTGACAGACTGGACAGGTGGCTCCAGTGGTTTGTACACGGACGCAGTCAACAATGTCCGCATCGTGGGCGCTGAGCTGGAGTATCTGGTGAACCTCCTCGAGGTAAAAGTACTCATGGAATGTGAAAACTGGTGCACAGTCTGTGTGGTAAGGCTTGTGTTCAGAGTGGCACCTTTAGGATGGGTTCAATAGAGCAAGGAAACAGAGGTACTCAGTAATGCAGCTGAAAATGTCATTATATGGCTCTAATTCTGCAGAAATGGAAACACCTGCTTTAGCATCAAACCGCAGGTAATCATGTCCCTGAAGGCTACAGGCCACAGTTGCTGCAGGTTTTGCTCATAATGGGCTTTTTACCCTCAGATTGGAGGCTGTCTAATGAAACTGGCAGGTAAGGAGGGGCAATGGAGGTCCAATACATCCCCATCCCTCTATGGGTCACACGTGCTGCCTCTTACAGGAGCTGAAGTGCAGCAGAGAGAACTGACTCTCCTGCAGCTGCCAATATCAGGCTCCCCGTGTTGAAGCTCAGCTGAGCCTGGCACACCAGCAGCATTCCTGGCATGGCCCTCCCCATCCTTAAGGACCTGCATGGTGGAGCATCTCCATAGCTGGAGGGGCACTAGATTAACACAGAGGGCTTGTCCCAGACAAAGGCACTGACAGCTCCACCACAGAGTGCTATCCTGACTGGACAGATGTTCAGGGGTCAGGCAATGGGGTCCTTCATCTTTTGGATATGTAATCAGTGCAAATGTAGGGGAGCTATGTGTGCAGAAATTCCATCTTCCTTTTTTTCTATCACAGGGGCCAGTTCCTTGCAGAGATTGCTCCTTTCAGAGATGTGCTATAAGAGGGGTGGGATGAGTGGGGAATTGCTTCTCTTTAGGTAGAGATCCCATCGCCCACAGCTGTAACTCCACATAAGCCACTCGCCTCCATCACCCACTGCTGTGCCACGTCCTGGCACTGCATGAGGCCATGCTACAGTTTAATGGGTCGGTATCCCCACACTGGTTTTTTAACTTCCCATACATCTTCACAGAAGGACTATGGCTATTCTCCTGCCAACATTCATTTCATCGGCCACAGCCTTGGAGCACACGTGGCAGGGGAGGCAGGGAGAAGGAAGCCTGGCATTGGAAGAATAACAGGTACTGGAGCTATTTCTGCTGAGGAAACTTTCTATTTTCACGAAACTGAAGAATCTCTGCTGCTTTATAAACACACAGCCCAGACTGCAATGGACTGGTTTGTCATAAATGCCAGCGACCAACCAGCATGATGGCACACAGGTCACAGAAAAAGCTGTGTCCTGGGCATGGCAGCATGTCATATGGCAACATTCACAGCTCTGAGAAAGGCTCAACTGCAACAGACCAAAAAGGGCTTAACTGTTCTGACTGTGGCTAAGTAGAGGTCACTTTTCACAGGCCACAGGGGAAAAAAGATTTTTGACAGGCCCCAGGGAGCACTTGGTTATGATTTTTAGTGATATAAAGAAAAGGAAGAGAATCCTGTATTACATGTGGAATAACAGACCTGTAAAACACTAGCAACTCATTGTTGTATTTGGTTTCAAGAACCCACTCTAACGTGACTTTTCAGCAGTTCAGAAGTTTGAAAATCTGAAATGAAAAATTAAAAACCCTATATAAAGTGGTATAAAAAACGACTGGGATAAGCTGGCAAATAGCCATGGACACCCTGAAAATGAGGAAAGCTGTTGGTCACACAGCCACACACACTGATGCAGCATTGGGGCACACTCACATACTGCCTTTTTAAAGATTCCCTTTTTTCTACTTTCCTTCTCCTCCAGTCAGTTCTTTTCCCTGCACAGACGTTGCTTTGCCTAATCCATGTACACATTAAGCAGTCACATAAGCAATTCAGGGAAACTGGGATCAGAGATGTGTTTTCATTCTCTCCAAGGGGACCTCACTGACACTGATGTGAAGGGGGACCATTTTCAACTAATACCTTTTGGAAATAAAAATAGATTTGTGACCAAGAGAAAATTCTCAAAAAAGCCTACATGCTCAGAGTAATATATCAATATTTCATATTTTCACTAACATCCAAAAAAAAGTCCAAAAAACAAATCAAACCCAGACATAACATTTTCCTCCAAAAGTAAGCCAAGCATCCATCAGCATTTTACTGTGCTGCAAAGCCTCCAGTCACATTTCTATTAAAACCCTACAGTTTTGCTGTCTGGGAACCCCAAAATGAGTTTTTGTATGTGGAGTAACAGCAGAAATACAATTACATACACAACCAGTATGTGATGATATGCATATAGTATTATTTACTCAATCAGATGTGTCTCCATCCATTTAGGTTTGGATCCAGCTGGGCCCCTTTTCCAATATACTCCCCCAATGGTTAGGCTGGATCCTTCAGATGCAGAATTTGTTGATGTAATTCATACTCATGCTGGTCATCTTTTCTTTGACTTTGGTAAGTTTTCACCCAAAGCCTGACAAAGGCACATAGCTTGGCCACAGCATACCTGAGAGTGCTCAGCCTGGATTCCTTGTGTGTTTCAGCTCCAGGGATTCTTCAAACTTGTGGCCACCTGGATTTTTACCCAAATGGTGGGAAGAAGATGCCAGGATGCAACCAGCTTCGTGTCCCTCCTGCAACTCGAAATATCAATGACCTTATGAGAGGTAAATGTATTTTAAAGAAGTAGTACCTCATTATAAGCTACAGTTAGAAATAAAGGCTAGGATAAGATAAAGCCTTTTGAATGTATTTGTTATTTATATAGCTCAGATTTGGAGTAGGGAAAAAATGCTCAAAAATGGAACATTTAAATCCGCCTCCAAAATACCCTCCCATTTTCTTTTATATTAACCAAGGCAAATTCTAGATGGAAACTTGAGTTAAAGCATGCAAAATTGTTCATCACAAGCTTTATAAGAGCCTGTCACTACTGACAGACTGACCTCAGCAGGAATTCCACATATGAAGTACTGGTGAAATTTCATTTAAGGCTAATCCAAAAATGAATATTTTCAAATCTGAGCTTTCCCTCTCCCTAGGAAGACATCACTCCCAATATTACTGGGACTCATCCATGCTGTTAAGCTTTAGTATCTTCAAAGGGAACAGCCCAAGGTTAGAAATATAAAAGATGATAAAATGACTACTCCATTAGTAGTTCGTGTTCTTCAAAGAAAGCTGGGCAGTTAATCAGAATTACCCTGGGATCCAGTACAATATATCCACAAAATCCTGTCTTCTGATCCTAACCTACAGAAAAGAGAACATCCGTTATTCACAGCTAAATGTTTTGAAATCCCTGCCACTAGTTAAATAATTGGCTTTCAGAAATGCTCTGTCTTAAAACTGGTTGAGAACTTAGTAACAAAGAGAACTGAAAACTAGCTGTGCACTGTCACTTGGAACCAAAACACTTTCCAAATGGGCTGAATAAAATCATCTGAATTTTCAGCATAAATAAATATTTTCAAGTGGCGTTTCACAAGGCTGTTTGAAGTGCTGTGTCGTGAAGGAGAAACTCAGCTCTATTGAACATGAGAGATGGAGTTGGTTGTTCATGCAGGTCATAAAAACAGAGACAGCCTTAACTCCTGCCTCCTGATTAGACCTTACTTTATTCATCTCTCTTCTGTTTGATAATATTTACCTTTATGTAGTGCTTTTATGTATGAAGTGCTTTAGAAATAATATTTAGTAACATTTTTCCTACAGTTTTTGATGCAGAAGGGAGAGTATAGATGTTAAGTGAATCTGGCACTAACACAAATTAAGCCAACTGTAAGAGCTGAGGGTTTTAAAGTTAAAAGCATAAACCCTTCTGAATTAAAGAAAGAACTATAGAGAAAATATACTCAGGAAGCCTTGATGATGCAGATTATTTTCAAGAAAAATAGAAAACAAGTACTTTTCAGAGGGTTTTGTTGTGGGTTTTTTCTTTCCTTATGTAAAGAACAATGTGTCAAATGGTCAAGAACAACTGGTGTATCTATAAGATACATAAATACTGTCAATAGGGGAAATTCTGATTTCACTATAATCTGTGCCAGTTTGCAACTACTTCAGTGCCTCCCAGACCTCTCCCTGTGATTAGGTGAGCCCCCACAACACACTGAAGCAAAATAGAGCCCACTTTTATACAACCAACCTAACTTATTATATTGTGTTTTGTTAAAGGAGAGGCTTCAGAGTCATTGAAGACAATGCTTTTTACAAGGAACCTGTAAATATAACCCAACCAGCACTTTCTTCTTTTCTTACTGGCTGCTTATCTATTTCACTCCCATGGCAAAGTGTACTTGTTTTAAATAGTTATGACAAAACCAAGGACACATTGCCAAACACCTTGCTTTTCAGAGAATTTCACAGAATCCCCATTAAATGACTTATGAAATGAGCTTAAAAACACTGAAAGCCACTAAATTTCAAATAATTACTATAATTACCTTTAATTTCAGAAACTAGTGGAAACTGTGGTTTTTAAAAAAATACCACACGGTGATAACTGGAAGCAAATGGCAACTACTTCATAGTAACTACTGTATGCTTTACAAAAACTGTATGTGTGAATTCTTCCACTCTTTGAATTATGAAAAGGAAATTCTCCTAAATCCTCCTTGTTTCTCCTGCTAAAGCAAAAGCAGTTGAGCACACACACAGGATGGGAGGCTGCACGAGGTCCACCTTGGTGCCTTTGAACCTCTATTAGAACTTCCCTCTTCCCCATTGAAAAAATATATGTAGGCATAAGTACACTTTTTTACTATAAAACCAAATAATTCTCACTTTCAATGTCTTTTTTCACCTAAGATGTCACTTTATGTGCAAATTCTTTTGAGGAAAATAGCCCTACAAATGTTGCTTTGGCAAGGACTTCCCATTAATGTATAGTTGTAATCATTTTTCCCCTGTTGTTTGGGGTTTTTTTGCCAGCATACAGAGGTATTGGGTGTGGACACAAAAGAAGTCTCCGGTATTATGCTGAGAGTATTATCACCCCAGATGGATTTGTTGGGTATCAGTGTGAGACATACCGAGACTTTGTCTTGGTAAGTACCAGGTCTGTATTTAGCTGAGGGGTTATAGCCCAGCCTTTCTTCTCTTAATAATTTCTGGGGCAACTTCTACATTCAGGGTCATGGGATGCAGGGGAGGGTGTGCAAAACCACTGACCACCTTCAGCCAGACCATGCTCGGCACCAGGCAAAATTTAAAAGCAGCAAACTTCAAAAAAATTATCTAGAATATAAAAGGACATGAAATGTAAACACTTAAAACTGTTACAAAGGGAGAGGTGAGGAACTGAGTAAGAGGACTGTGGGATGCAGTGTCTGGGCTCACCTTTAGAGATCACCTATAAGGGAGCCTCTGGCTCAAGGCAGTCCATCTAAACCTGATGGAACCCGTCATTAAAAGGATAACCTCTGGATTTCAAAAACATTTAACTGTAGAAAAACCAAACATCCACAGTATGCAGGGCAGGGGGAGGTATTTATCCAGCCCAGCATTGCACTCAGGCAGGGCAAGAAAGGAGGCAAGAGGATGTCCTGGTGTTCATGTCTGATGTGCTTGGGCTTTACTGAGCCCATTCAGGCAGTGCAACTGAGGAGTGGCCAAGGAGGAAGACAAGTCTGTATTTTTTTTCCATCTACTCCCACAGGATTGATTACTGTGAGGCAAAAAAAAAGTTGTTAATGTTTGTAGCAATGTTGCCACATAACTTGAAACTTTGATCTAATTGAGGAGTGGAAAACCTCCACCCTGTGCAATTTAGTCATGTGAGGGAAATGGGTTTTTTCAATTTCATTACAGACAAGTGATAGTGATCATTTAGCTTTTTATTTATCAAATGCATAAGTAGCCAAAGATCCACAAATACCAGTTCCAACAGAACCTCCCATATATCAAAATTGAACTATGTAAATATTAAAATGCTATTTTTCCCAACTGCAATTAATCTGCTTTCATGTGTACCTTTTTCCTTTTTCTTTATTTTTTTTTTCTTTTTAATGACTGTCAAGGTTTTGATCTGGTTGTCTGGTCTATGAATTATTTCACTCAGGGTCTCCGTGGGAATAAAGTCTGCAGAGCAGACAGAACAAATCCCAAAGAGAGAGCCCAAGCCTCAGTATTCCTAAACTTAAATTATTTCAGTGTTAATAGTGAGATGTCCAGCCAGACATCCTTGGAAACGTGGTTACCCAGCCTACAATTAGCAGAAAACCTTTCAATGGGCCCTGTGAGAGATGGATACATTACCTGTATTTTACAGCTCAGGTAGTAATGCACAACATGCGTTAAGGTATTTACTTATGGTCTTTGCAAGACACAAGGAACTAGGCCAGATTTTCAGCCTGTTTCTCTCTGATTTTGAACCAGATCAAACAACCTGACTGACCATCTCAGGCTCTTTTTCCTCCACACCAATAAAGACTGATCATATGAACTGAGAAGCAAGTAAAGTTAAAAAAAAAAAAAAAGCTGGGGAAAAGCTGAAACACCTGAGTTGCTTAAACTTTAAGAAGTAAGATTCAAACAGAAAATGTCTTCTGATGCACATTGTTTTTTTCCCTCCAGGGAAACTGCTTCCCATGTCCGAAGGATGGATGCCCACTGATGGGTCATTATGCTGATACGTTTTTACATAAAACTAAAAAAGAACAGCAAAAGGTTTATTTAAACACAGGGCCCTCCTCTCCATACGCTCGTAAGTGCTCATTTTGGGTGGTACATTCTAAAGTGGCAGTGAATTGTGTGTGAAAAGGACCCTGCACATCTGCAGAGCTGCTGGAGTTAATGAGAGGCACTCAGTGCAACACCTGGAATTTCAGGGGTGTTGGGAACATGCAGAACCAGCATTATCTGGGAAATATAATTGTGAAAACAGGTCAAATTATGCTCACCTTTGAGTTAAACTTGGTTGTTACATCATGGCTTAAAAATTTTATGCAGCTGAAGGTGGGAGGAATGTTATGCTGGAAGTGCATGATTTCAAATAATTTCAAACTGTTACTTTTTTTTTAATTGACAAAAACTTATAAAACTGGAGCATTTCAGAGTATTTTTGTAAAGCTCATCAAATCAAAATAGCAGGGAGTAATAAGAAATACAGGTTTAATTGTGATTAATGTAGAAGCAGACAGAACTTGAAAAGAAGAAAATTAATAAATTGTAACTCATGACAGGTCACCAGCTTCTAGGGCAATAAATGAGAGAAGGTCTTTGAGGTCCTTATTCACTAGACACTAAAATATGAAAGCAAAATTAAGAACAAAAAAAATTCCTATATTATGCCTTCGTAAGAGCAAAAAGGAAAAAAAGAGTATAGAGAAAATGGCTATTTCTCAAATCTGAATGAGCACATTGATTTGAACATTTGCATGCTGTTGAGTTTATAGTGATTACAGCCTGAACCAAATATAACCTTATGAATTGGGTGAAGAGATTCTTCTTTGAATAGCCTGAATTAAAGCCAGTAAAAAAACTTCCCAAACCTGGTTAAGATCACCTGCATCTGAGCCCCTTCTTCTGCCTAAAAGACATGATGTCCTGAAAGCTGTAGGGCTGTGACAGGTACCAGAAAACCCCTAAATGCTTCTCAGGATCACCCTGGGAAAGCAGAAGGGTTTGTTTAATATGTCTTTAACTCAGCAGTCCAGAGGGCCCCACTGCACAGCTGAGAGCTGACATGCCACCCATGAGCCCCCCAGATTGCTCATCAGTGTAAGAAATGGCAAAATTAACAATCTGGCCAAGTGGAAGAGCAAAGCACAGCACTGACCATGGCAGATTAAATACTCAGCAGAGTCAGTAGGACAGCAAACACTGGACCAGTGATTTAAACCACTGCGAAGAACGTTAAAACTACAGAATTACACAGAACATTTTCCTTAAAAGAATATGTTTTGCTTGCTTTGGTGCATTTGTGTAATCCTTTCCCTGAAAGACACTGAAACACAAATGAAGTTTTACCTTTAGGAAAGATATCTCTTTGCAACCATAATCCATTTGATTTTGCTTTCCAAGGCTGGAGAAAAGAGATACACGTCAAAGTATCTGCAACAGAAACCATGAAGGGAAATATAGATGTAGCCTTGACTGGAACTAATGGGATCAGGAAAAAATATACAATTGACAAGTAAGTTTAATGTGACTGTTGAAAAAATGGCTCTGTCATTGTTCTCATGTTGACTGTATACACAGCTATTTTTACATGCCTCATCTTGTTCTATTGTGGTCTGTGATTTACACAGGTAATAAAAGTAGCTGGTAAGTGGTTGAAGTTCCTGTGCTACAGATTGAGATAAAAATCTGCTTGCTGTTCTCTCTTGCTCTGTATTTTCTTTTGTTTTCTGAGGTTGATGGTTGGCATGGCAAAGTGGGCAAGAGCCAAAAGCTCTGTGGCTGCTGCTGGGCTCAAACTAAAAGTTGCAGCTTGCTTATGAACTGTGCTGGAATATGGGATCCCTGTCCACTTAGCCTGGCTTTTTCCAGTAAATGTGAATTTAAACCTCAATGAACAGACCCTGGGCAAGGAAACGGCTTAAATATTGTAAACCCAACCTCCTCTGTGTCTGAAAACAGCCCCATTGCTGGCCTGTACCAGGAGTACTTTTGGTTATAAATACACAACTGCAGCGATATACTAACAGATCATTTCTAAGTTAATATCACACCATAATGTGTGTTCTGTTATAGGGAACAGTGATACCACAGAAAGCATGAATTTAAACTATAATTTTCAATTTTCTTCATTGTTGAGAGCAACCAGAAACACTAAGAGAACTTCCTGACTTGGATTTATGTGGAGATAGATCTTATTTTCCAAAAATAACGTATAGAATAAACCATGGCAACACTTGCAAAGGATGTGCTATTTAATACAGTGTTTTCATCCTGAAAGGCACAGGAATTTAAGCAGCTGTGTAATTTGCATGCACATATAGATCCCTCTGAGTAGCTGCTCCTTAGGTACCAACAAGGCTACAGTTGGGTCCACAGACTGAGCCTGTTTTGGCATTGACAATCACCTCCCTGTGTAGCAGGAATGTTGCTCCCTGTGCTTTCTCAGGTAAAATTAATACTGGACTTTGTGTCCTTCACCAACCTGCATAGCCGGTAACTTCACCCAAAGGGGGGAAAAATTATATTTAGTCCTCAGAACTTCCTCCAGCTATTCAGGATAGGTAATTTTGGGAGAGATGAGGTAGACTCGGCACCATCACAATAGTCTCAGGGCAGGCAAAAAGTAGCCATACTGATGTGGAGGAAGAAATCAACTAAAATGTCAATAAGACGTTACTTTCTAATCCTTACAAAAATGATTGTGTGAGAAGTGCATTACATACATATATATATGCACAGATATATTTATTTTTATATACACACACTATGGTGGTCTTTTAATTTTCCTTTAAGTTTTGTCCTATTATAAACTTGTTCAAGGAAGTATTTGATACAGGTACAAACAATTAAAAAGGCCAAGGACTCTATAAAAGTGTGCTACATGGTTTGTGTGATTAGTCAGTGAAAAGGGGTCAGAACTTGGTCTTTCTGTACCCAAGACATGATCTGCTACTGCTGGAGCTGGAAGCCTCAGACCTGTGATCTGGTTTTGCATCAAGGCTCCTGTGCGTTCCCCAAGGAACAAATTCTCCAAGAACATGTCTTAAGCCAAAATTCTGCCTAACTTCCTGATTTGTAACTCTACAAAAACAAGTAATAAAATTATAACGGTAGTATTCAAAGCTCATCTCCATTACTGCCTGTGCTCTAGTGGGTTTTAATTCTCATTTGTGTAGAACACCAAGCATCACTTCTGTGCTTTTCTTTTGGCAGGGGAACTTTCAAACCAGGCAACACATACTTGAACTATATTGATACAGAAATTTCTGGGAATATTTCAAAAGTTGAATTTCTCTGGAAAAAGCATCTGGGTCATGTAGACAGAGGCCGCATGGGAGCTGCAGAAGTCACAATAATATCTGGGGAAAATGGAAATCGGTAAGTACACAGTCCAAGGGTGTTGCAGTCTCTGGGATGAGGGGGCATAGGAAAGAGAGGGGAACAACAACCAACCAAGAAAAAAGAAAAAGAAAGAGGGGAACAAAAAAAGAAGGAAAAAATGCACAAAACACCTTTGCATAGTATCATTTTCCCTAAAGTAAATGGGTAAATAAGAGCCTAACCCAAGTTTCACGGCAGTGTCTGGGTGTTTCACTGACTACAGTTATTCCCACCAGCTCAGCACTGCAGTCAGACCTCCCCAAAACCCAGAGATATCAAAGCTGCAATTCAGAGCAGGGCTGTAGCCCTGCAGTTGTAAGAAATGTAGAAACTTCTCCCCTAAATTACAGTTTCCTGTGCCTACATCTCCACTAGCACAGCACACCAGAATCACCTCTGCAGAGCACCACAACACACTTGCCCAGGCAGGGTGCTCTGGGCTCAACTCAGACTGGGACTCCAGGCTGGCTCCAGCTCAGCCTGGGGCACCTGCAGGACTTTAGACACTCTTTAGGAGCACACTTCTTGTTTAGCTGAAACCAAAGGGAGCCCAGCTGATGCACCACTCTGTCATGTAACCAAAACTGTGGAAAGAGGGCAAATGAACTCAGCAATTCCCCTCAAAAACACACTCTGTCCCAAATTAAAATGGTGATGGAGCCTGAGCATAAAGGCAAACACATCCTAAAGTTTACAAACTAGTCACTAACTAGTAATTCTTTAAAAAAACATTTTATAACACATGCTTCGTTTTTTCAGTCTACTGGAAGTCATGCTTTGATCTGACATGAAATGAAGAAAGGAATATATTAAATTTTTTTGGGCTGCTGCTAAGAAAATGTCCCATTGTACTGAAAAATATATCCTTAACCTCTTCCCCCCTTGGCAGGTCTGTGTTCTGTGGGTGTGGAACTGTGCAGCCCAGCATGTGGCAAGCCCTGGCCCTTTGCTGAGCCTCCCCAGCAATGCTGTGCTTGTCTACTGGGGCAACACTCACCCCATTGAAGAGGACACTTCAGTCAGCAGCAAACGAGGCTCCCTCAATAGATGTGGAAAGATTTGCCCACTGCAAAAACTCTATTTCCAAGTTAGTGTTGCCAGCTTTTCTCCATGCAGGAGAGTTACACTTCTATTGGAATCACAGTGACAGCTGGCATGTATGTCACTAGTAACACACATGCAGTGTGGTTATGCTTCACAGTGAAGGGGGAAAATAATAAAACAGGAAAGAAAGAGACCTTACCAATTCCCATTTGAAGCACGATCATCTTAGGAGGAGCACCCAAAAAAAAAAAAAAAGGAAAAAAATTAAGAGAAATAAATATTAAAAAAAAAAGAAAATAAAAATTCAAGAAGAAAATACAAAAAAGAAAAACAGGTGAGGGGAGATAAGAAAGGAGCATAGACAGATAAAATTAATTAAAAGTGTATACTTACTCATTCAGAAAAAGGATACTTGCATGCTTTCAGAAGCATCTGATTGCTTCTGTGTCAGGAGTTTGTGGAATGTTTTTAAATATAAAAATAATCAGAGTTTGAATGGTGTTGGCTGACATGCCCTGCCTTCCTGAAGAACACATTTAAACAACACATCAGCAGCACATCCAAAAGACTGCTTAGGAGCTGGGACTGAGTACCAGGTTGTAACAGAGAAACTCTGCCATCAAAGTTCACCAGGTGTCAAACAGGACAGTTTAAGGTACAGCAAAATATTTGATTGTTCCTTTTCCTGGGGAAAAACTCTTTGCTGAGTGTTCTGCTGAATGTTGGGTGGGTTGGGATGCTTTCTCTACACCTGAAACAGGCAGCTTTTTTCTCAAAACTGTGTTGTACTGTCAAGGAACTTGAATTTCCTGGCAGCCTTCAGCATGTAACTATTTTATCTTTACCAGTGAAGATGATTTTTTCACCTCTACTTTGCCCTCATGAAGATGCTAAAGTCAGGCTTGAGTTACATTATTTGCATTAGCATTGCCACTCCAGATTTGTCAGCATTTGGATTATACTGATTAACAAAAACAGATTGTTAAGATTTATGAGCATCAGCCAAAATAAGCCAAGGTTGTTTTTGTTTCAACCCAAACTACCCACAAAAATTCTTTGAGTTTTTCTTTACCTGCTGCGGTCTAACACATTCAACTAATATTTGCATCTAATGTGAGGTTTATCATTTAGGTGCAGTAATTACATGTATCAATCACGTTGGGCAACTCTGTTCTGCCCCCTTCTACCAACCGGCCATTCCAGAGTGAGGCTTTACCAGAAGGTGTTGATGAGACTCGTTACACAAGCTAAATGTGAGTGATGTGTTTCAAATTCAGGCGTGTTGGAAATTATGCAGCAACGATTTTGAGCTGTCAGGACCCTGTCACCTCCTGTGAAATTTGCCAAAGGAGCTTCCTTAGGACCTTTGACAGATCTGCTCTTTGCCTTCTCAGACTCAATGCTCCATAACCTTCCCAGTTCCAGGGGAGCAGAGTAGGATCCAGAAAACCTCTCCAGCAGGAAGTTCATCCTTCTTTACCCCTGGCAAGATGCCCTTCTTGAGCAAGAAGGAAATCCCCTCTTCTCTGCTCCCCACGAGATGTACAAAACAACCCCCAGGTATTTACACACAGTTGGGAAATATTTGCAGCAGGTAATTACAACATCTTTAACATCCTCCATAAATCACACACGGCTTTCTGCCCCACCGTTGCACAAATTAAAGAGACTCAGGGAGGGAAAAGAAAGACTTGGTTTGCGCTTCTTACAGTCAGGAAATGAAACAAAAGAAATGCAAATATTTCCCTTGGGATCACAAAAAAAGTGTGCAGCAGGGCCAGGAGCTGGGTTGAATGACATGAGACAGGAGTGTGATCAGTGCCCTGTAGGCATCACTCCTCACAGGAAGGAAGAAATGTCCCATGGAACTCAGGACTTCTGTAAAGCCCATCCCCTCCTGCCTCCATGTTTGACTGTGACACTTTGGCAATTCCAAAAATTAATTTGATGGTTTTATGAATAGTAATTCATATTCCTTCAAAAGTACAAGTTTCATTTAGTTTAATTTTTAAATTATTAGTTTCAACAGCACTCTGACAAAACATGACAGTTCATATGGGCTGATGACTTGTGTTGTAAGTGTGGTACAGCTGATTAGGCCACTTAAAAATATGCATTTTCTCACCCAATCATTTCAGCTAAAAATAAAATATTGCATTAATTTCTTTCCCTTGTGTTGTCCTGTTTTAATTTTTGTCATATGCTATTTCTTGACTTAATTTTTATTCTCCGGTATAGCAGACATCAACACTGCACTTCTTTGCTGGTGTATTTTTAGATAGAGCAAGAGAGATCTATTTTTGTGAGCTAAAGGTGAAAAAAATAACACTGACAGCAGCTGTGTGTTGCTAGTAGCAAACAGTCATCCTCGTTGTTCCCTTCTGTGCTGAAAAATTTAAATTGTTACTTGCAGGAAATCTTTGGATACTTTTACTTTGTATTAATGGAGCTAATCCAAATAATGCAAAGGTTTGATATTTCATGAGATAATCTGCCTTTGACACAGCCTGGAACAGGTAATTCTTTCATGGCTTTACAACAAGGTAAGCCAGCTTTTCAGAGCAATTTCAATTGCATCTTTAAAATGTCAAATGAGATGCATCAATTCATATGTTTGGCTGTCAAGTTGAAAAGTAGCACTTTTAAAAATCAAACGTGCTTCATTTCTCCAGGGCTCTTAAGGGCATGTTATGATTTGCATTCAGTCTTTTACATTATTTAGATATTCTGCTACACTACAAGTGCTTGAGAATTACAATACAGATTTAATTCTACACTCCTTAAGCATGTGTTCACTACAAAAGTTATGACAAGGCTAAACTGATAACAAAGCCCTTATAAAGCTTTCAGCCTCAGTCCCTTTGGTCTCTCGTGACACATTTTTGACAATGGGGGAAGGTAAAACAAATACACACACAAACAAACCTCTTGAACATTTTATAGAAGAAGGGGACAGCAATAACAAGCAATCCAAAATATAAACTATCTGCTCCACTTAAGTCACCTCTATTTGTTTTATATGTGATATTAGAAAAGCGATTTTAGGAGAAAACTTCTATTTGTCATAAAGGGACATGTGCAGGTGTGCAAATGAGAAAACAAGGACCATTTTTTGGCAGAATTCTCCATTAACAGGAATAAAATACTCCATTGCACTGCACAGCAGTTTCTCTTCTTTCCAAAAAGCACAGCCTATCAAAATGTCCCTCATAAATATTTGTGAGCCCAGAACTAAACCAATGAGGATAATTAAAATTAATAAAATAGAACCAATAGGTAGAGACCTCAGCATTCAGTTTGTGCAATTGCCTCTCTTCCTACTTTCGATCCTATTTTAATCTGTGATTTTCCAGTTTTTTTCATGCTACTCTAATGCATTGGAATATATTGATAAAATCCTTGTAAAATAACCATAAATTTGCAATAATAAGCCTACAAATTTTTCTGGTATTTCACCTTTCTTAGCAGTGAAACTTGACACAGTCCTTTTACAGAAAGCCTCCCCAGTGCCTTCCTTGTGCCTTTAAGACTATCTCCTTTTTTATAGACCAGTCACTTGTCAGCATCTTTCTTTGAAGCAACTCTGCACGAAAATCCATCTTTTCTTACCCCCCACCCCCCACCCCAGTAAGAACAGATCAGGCTTTTTTAAATTTTCTCTACATAATCGGTATTTTGTGTGTTCCCACATGATTTTTTATCAGGGTTTTTTTCTCTCTTTGAGCTTCTGTTTCGCTAAGAACAGTTAATTTTTTTCTACATAGTTGCATTTGGATACGTTTTCTGACTTCTCCTTTTATATTTAATTCAGATTAGAGTCTTTATATTTTGCTTATTGAAAGTGAGTGGATGACTACAGTGGCTCAATGCCTGTGAACACACAACCTGAAGATGCTTTTGCTAGACCTGAACTCAGTTTTTGACTTTTTTCAACCTACAGTTGTGTCCCACCACTAACCAACTCCCCTGTAAGATCACACCACCTGGGAGCAAGTCTGTTTTCCCCATTACCATTCTAGCAGGGACATCTCTCTCCCACCTCTTGCATTTCCTCCTGGGTATTTTCATAGCAAAATTATTTACCTACAGTCCCCCACTCCTTTCCTTCAATGCAAATTACTAATTTTTACTACAGCAGCCTCCAGTTGTTAAATATGTGTTTGTTATACAGAAGGTAAAATAAATACTTTGGAAAGTGACTTTGCTGAGCCTTCAGTGCAGTCAGGGGTGTAACTCCTGGCTCTGACAGTTTTGTTTGTCAGGCTCCTGGGACAGAAGCAAAACAAACAAACTGTGAGCATGCCCAACATTTATTGGAGTTATTTTTCCAAACCCAAGGCTGACTGGAATTGGAGTAACAAGTTAATCTATCACAGGCCTATCAGTAAATCTGTCTAGAGGGGCACTCTACAAAACTCATGGCTCTCTTATTCATCTTTCTTCTTAACATGGTATCAGGGGCTTTGTAATTTCAAATAGTCTCCAAAATGCTTCAAGTTAGTCTGTTTCTAATAATTGGGAAGCAGAAGTTGATAGCAAGCCCAAGTCTACTTTTATGGCATATTTCCAAGACAAAACAGAGCCAATAATCTGTTCTTTAACTATCAAAGGTGTAAGAACTTCCAGACAGGACACACACCATGCCCAGCCCTTGCCCAAACAGAGCACGCCCACGTTGCTGGGCTGCAGGAACACACACCTGCCCTCCCTGCCCTCCCTCCCACCCCAGCAGGATGGGGCAAGCCTTGCCACACCGGAAGCATCAGCAATTTGTGACAATACAGGCTGGCAGTCCTTTGTCCCTCACATAGTGTTTCCCTTTTTTTTGTGGCACTAGGAATTATCAAAGCCAAATGCAGATGTCCAGAGTCCCAGATTACCAGCTTTGTTCTGAGCCATGGGCTCTGTGTGAGATTGTCAGAGCTGTGCTTTTATCTACGCATTCATGATTTGCATTTGCCTTTCAATCTCCAAGGCAAATGTACAGTTATCCCCTTCTATTTCACCTGATTCTTGCAAATGAGTTTCATATTCTAGCATTAATAGGACATAAAGCATTCAGAATACTGAGCTTCACCCTCTTCCCTTTAATTCTGCCCATTACTTGCAGAGGAAGTCTGGCTGTCCTTCCTGCCTCCTCTCTGCCTTTGGTTACCTTCACCATCTGCTCTAAAACTCTCTCCTCTAGTGCTATTTCCTTTAAATACTTTAGTCCATAAATCTCCAGCACAACAAATCATTACTTTTGCTTGCTTTGACCGATTTAATTAACAGCCAGCAGGTATTATGGAAAATCATAAATATTTATAATTTCAAAACATTCCTTTTATTACTGTTGTGAGATACTGGAAAGGATACACTAAGGCAAAATAGCTTTGTCTCTATTCAATATAAAATTTGATCATTTGACCAGAAAGAACACACTGCAGATAGACAAGAGAAATATCAAGAAAGTCTTTTCTTCACAGCTCTGCCACTCACAGAATACAGGTAAGAACTTCCAAGGAGCTGAGTGGTCTTTGTCTATACATATTAACAATTCTCTAAGGGATGAAATACACAAAGCTGCTTCCAGATGACCTCCATCCATGCTAAGAAATTCATTAACAATCTTCAATCTAAAATTGAAATGAGAGAGAAAAATGTTCCTTTTACAATTTTATACACTTATCTTTCTATGAAAGCCTTGGGAATTTATATATTGCTGCACTTGAAACACAGTTTCTGAGATTCCTTTGGAGAACACGATTTTCAGTGTTTTGACCCTTTTTCCTACCTATGTGAAGGCCACTACTACCAAAATGCATTTATGTCCTTGATAATTCTCAGGCTGACATTTTTAAAACCACTGGATGTGTTCACTTGCATATTATCAGAGACAACTGCAAAAGCCAGACCTTTCTTCCTGCTTACAAAAGCCTATTGTCCCTCTTAAGATCCAAATGGGCCCAGAAAAAATTGACCAATCCTAAAAGGAGATAGACCTCAAAACCCTACAACATGGGTTAGAAATTATTTGTACTATTATTTCTGGCTTGTCATGCTGGCCTCCATGAATTCAACCTGCACCACTGTGTGTTCCCTGTGACATGCACCAGCAGTGAAACTCAGTGGCGCTGTTGCAGCACTCACACACAAAGGTTAACTCTGTGGAAAGAGCAGCAAAATATTGGAGCATATCCATCAACCTTGTTCCCCTAAAAATATTTCAAAGGGGTCTGACTGCCACACAAAGATCTCCATCAGATTCTGAAGATGTTTCATCACAGATAGAGGCACCAGTTTCACTGGCTGCTTCCCATTTAACTCACATGCCTGAATTTTGACAAATGGGCCACATGAGGAGACATGACATTCCTTATCTCTTTTCCTTGGCTCCCCAAACTCATTCCTCCCCAGACTTATTTGATGAGCCGCATTGTTCTGAGGAGACATGTGTGCCATAACTGCTGCCAAATTTCCATCTTCCAATCAATGAACACAGACCTGAGTGCTGATCATTTCTTATTAGCTAGATCTGTTCTGTCTTATCTGAAATTACATACAAGTCTACAATATAAGCAGCCATTAAATATGAGATACAATCCCTTACCAGCTACTGCTTCCTCCACATTTCTCTGAGACTTCTTTCTAATGATTATCGTCATATATGGCACTGGTTTGCACCACTTTACCAACAAGAACAAGGTGTTCTTTCTGAAATTATATCTTCTTTCAGGCAATGCACATATCTCAAGACCACAAATTGGCTCCTTATGTGATTCAGCCCAAGTTACTTCCTGCCCTTAGGCACTTGAATCACTGCTTGTGTAAGGGTGGCAGTTGCTCCTACACAGTTGCCTGGACAGGTGATTGTGGCAGCACATCCTGTAGGCAGCAGTGCAGGGACTGCAGGTCTTGCCCAGGAACCAAAAGAACTGGGTTCTGACCCACCTGTGACTCACAACTCCAGAGCACAGAGAGAACCTGGGATTTGCATGACAGACGAGTCATGCAAAGATGAATGACAGGATTATCATTATCCTATCCTCCTCCTGAAACAATTTTGAATGAAAGTGGCTGTGATTTCTCTTGTCTGAATGGATCACAATATTGTCAGCATATGCCAGTTATGTTCAGAGCATTCCAGCTGGTAAGAGATCTTGGAACAGAGACATCTAATCCATGAATCCTACGTGGCTTTATGATTAGTCAAAATGAGAGTGGGTAGACAGAGCCTGACTATCTTCAATAGAAAAAACTATTAAATGCTCAGATACCTGTGTTGTTCCTAACACTTCCTACTTCACAGTATTTACTCATATTTCTTAAATAACAGGGTTCTCGCCTTGACCTTATACTGGTATTCTTACATTCAAATTCACATAGACAATTATACTCCCTCCTTTTTAAAAGAAGCAAGTCTGATCTTGATAAAAAGAAATAATGAAAAATCATAAACAGATTTGATTATAAGGAAAAGTAGAAGGGGTTTTTTTGACAAGGCATATATATCAGATAGCTAACAAACAGATAGCTTGTGACTTCTAGAGGGTAACACGGAGAAAGGAAATTAAGGTCCTGTTCTGAACTCCCCAGCAGAGGTGGGTCAGTCCATTCCCTGTAACATGAGCTTACAATAACCAGCTAACTGAGGAAAGAAATTTCATGTTGACTGTTATGAATGTTACATACAGTAACCCCTCTGAGGGCTCAGATGGCCTCATCTTGCTTTCCTTCAAACCAACAACACTTCAAGAGGTGAAAATTTTGACGAATTAGATACAACCAGTGCCAAGAAAAGGTAACATCTCTTACATCCAGCAAGGAGGGTATCATTCTTACAAAGGTTCTCCCTCACCTACACCAAGCCTATAATTAGAGGCTGTGTGGGCAGGTCTGCACCTACCGTGGGACTGAATCCAAGAGAAAAGAGCCAGTAGCAACCAGGATTTGACAGGGAGCAGCCTGAACAGATCCTGCAAAGCAGCAACCCCTTCTGCATTCAGAGTGGTGAGTGGCTGAAAACTTGGTGGGGCCTGGGGGAAGTGTCCATGCCAAGCTCTGGTTGGGTTGGAGGAGTGTGGGGACTCCTGGTTACAGCCAGCCAGGCTGAGTGGCACTGTCTGAGTCAACATGCAGAAAGCAAACAACAGCACTCCGAGTGATCCCCAGGAGACAGACACCCTGGCAGCTGCCACAGGGCTTCAGACTTTTCAATTCCAGGAAATCCCTGTAGGAGATGAGAATTTCTGGGCTGTGGTAGTGTAATGCAGCCAGGAAACCGGGGTGGGTTCAGTGGGGCTAAGGTGACTTAAGACTGAATATATCCCTGTGTTTTTAAAGGAAAAACAAAATGACAGTATTTGCAGATGGTATCTGGACATTTTTATTTTTAAGGGAAAATGCATGAGAACACAAATAACAGAGGAAATTAAAAAGAATGAAATAGGCTACATCTTTAAGCATTATTAGGAGCCATGCAAATTTGAAGAGAGAGTGGAAATGGGAAAGAATTATGGAGCTGTTATGTGGAAGAATATGGAAAATGAGTCATTTTTTGTTAGACTGCTGTACACAGAGAGACTTGAACTAGCCATTTGCAAGGTTATTCTACACTCCAGAAATGGCAAAAGGCCAATAGCATTGGTCTTGGAGCTGACTAAATTTAAAAGCAACCTAACCATAAAGACAAACAGTGGAGATCCTCCTGGAAAGACAGACAAGTTGCCAGGTGGTGGCTACAAATCAGCTGAAGGCTCCCTAGTTACTCAGAATTGGCACAGCCACTTCCCAAAACTGAATCATGTTTGGTTTGGTTTGATTTTTTTATGATGCTTGTACTAGGATTAAATGATCATAATTGTCTTTGTAGATTTGAATGTATGAATACTAGTATAAGGTCAAGGTGAGAAACCCTATTATTTAGGAAATATGAGCAAATACTGCAAAGTAGGAAGCCAAGGACTTATAATTTAATGGGTTTTCTTTACTATTATCCTACAATTTCTTCAGATTGTTCATCCTTTCTAAAAAAACTGACCTAAAAACCTTACAACCCTATATATTACAGCACCCTCCAACATACTTACTGGCCTTTTATTGGAGTGCTTCCCACATTAAACACCTCAAGAAAATAATTTGCATCACTATTCTGAGTCATTCAGGTCAATGTCCTAGTTCACTGTTTCAGATTCAGTTTAAGAGGTCAGTTGACACTCAGAAAACTCTACTGCCCAGACCAGCCAACCTGTGTGAGCCCTGCCTTGCTTTGGTTGTTCCCTCATATTCATAGAATCATAGAATCAGTTGGGTTGGAAGAGACCTCCAAGATCATCAAGTCCAACCCTTAATCCAACCCTGCCTTGAGTAGTAGATCATGGCACATGTGTCTAAGTGCTGTTTCTTACCTCAGCATAAGGTGCTGGGGTGAGACTTTAACTTCCCATTTGACCTTCTTGAAACACAGGACAGAGAAGTAGAAGGCAGCACCAATGAAACCTCTGTGCTCCTTAAAAAATGGCTCCATAGCTAAAAAACATGATCATAGCTTGGTCATGAGATACAATATATGATATGATTGATATGATGGTGCACTGTAGCAAGAACTGTGTTTTCAAATCCATGAGCTGCCATCTAGTTCTTTCACCTGTAGCCTGAAATGCAATAATGACTCAATTTTTAATCTATTTAATCCATGCGTTTAATTTTAATCTACTTAACTGTTGTAGTACTGCATGTATATAATTTTACTTTCTTAATCAAAATATCAAGTGGCAGAGGAGATCTTCTTAAAATCCAAGTATCATGAGACTTAAAATGTTCATCTTACTGTCAGTTTGTCATGTCACATATCTGAGTTTAATTACACAATTTTTCCTTCATAACTGAGTATCTTGTGGAGAGTTTCATTATTCTGCCTCAGGCTGTCACTGGAGTGAAACTCCACAGGTCTGAAATTCCTCAGGTCATTCATCCCTTTTTTTTTTTTTTTTACCTGTTATTAGTTTTCTTCAAATCATTTATCTTGAAAAATTGTCAATATATTTTTAATAGCCTTTTATATTTTTAAGGATCTCAGCTATGAGTCACTGAAGTCAAATGATTTTAGAATATTAGTTCCAGCAGCTGTTCTACAGCAGCTCTAGAATTGTTATCTAAACAGAATATCACCATGAATACTTTTGTTTTTCTGCTGTGAATATCAGCTGGTTTTGGTAACAAGAGACAAAAAAACATGGCATCTTTTTAATTCTTTCATGAATATTTCTTCTTCATTCATATCTTAATTCTAATGGCCATAAATGTACATGTTGGCATCAATATTTTCCGTATTAAATCTGTGTGACTTCTAGCCATTAATTCTCAGTTACCAGTATTTCCCATTTTTTGTGCTCTTGCTGTCTTCCAGTTTCTTCCATTTTGCCAAGTTACCATTGGATTTTAATCTCTTTTCTCTTACTTTTTTTTCAGCATAAAGCTACATCATTTTCATTAAAGAAAACAGTGGCCTTTTTGTATCCTGGTACTGCTCACCAGGGAGAGAAACAAGGGTTATAAGAGAATGGTGAGTAAAATTCTTGGCAATTCGATACATACTGAATTTCGTTTAAATTTTTTTAAAAATCTATTTACTGCAGTGAAACTTTTAGGTTAAAATGAAAACTCCTGCGATTTGGGCTTGCTTCTCATTAGTAGACTCATATATCTGCTTGTGTGCATGTCCTAAGGAAGGTGTGTGGGTACATGTGTGGGATTTAAAAGCACATTGTTGGCATCATTACACAGACTTTCTCATATCTCTCAAACCATCCTCTGGTGGCCCATGAATCACAGATTGAGCAAGTGTCCTGAAGTGACTGGATGGCCTACTGTGAAGGGCAACCCCTTCTCCAGAGGAGCTTTTATGCATTAGCATGTCAGTCTATGGATATCTGCAATTTTTTTTCTTTCTCTTGAGCTGAACAGCAATTTAGAACTATTTAGTGCTGGGTTTGAGAAGTGCACGCCTTCTGTCCACTGAGTATATTAACTGAGCTGAGTGTTCAGCAGCCTCTTGCCAGCAATACTTCCTAGGCTGAGCTCACATTCCCAAACAAGTCATTCCAGTTCCTCTGGTTCAGCACTAAGCCTCGTAAATGCCCAGTGGAAGAATTTTCCAATTCTATGCAGCCTGAACTCCTTTTCCAAAGACATAATTTTTTTTACTTCTTTACAATCTTTTTTGTCATTAACATAGATCAACACAGAAAGGCTTCCCACTAAAAAAAAAAATTCTATCCAAATTAAATCTCTCTTAATTACAGAATGTATCAACATTCCATAAATAATAAAATTTCTGCTTCTTTTACTAACCTAGCTACTTGTTCATTTCTATTTTCTGCCTTCAAAGGAACATCCTCTGAAAGAAACTACTGACCACATTTATTTGGCAACTTTCTCCCACATTTCCTAAAATCATTATTTGCCTTTTAGACTTTGGGTCTGAAAAGAAATGACACTACTCTTCCTGCTGTAGTGTTCCCAGTGTGAACTACACATCTCCTGGGGATGAGGGCTGTCCATGAAATAGAAACAAATGCCCCTGAGCCCTGCAAATTATTTGATGAGCTGCATCATCTGTGGTTTTCCTGCACTGCCATCATATTCATGACAGATATTCCAGCTGAATGGAGCTGCTTCTTTTGGCTAACAGCTCTCTGTTCTTGTCCTTCACTGCTTAGAATAACTCCTGATCATTTTCTCTCCCATTCTTACTGCCAGACTTAGAATCATAGAATCATAGAATCGATTGGGTTGGAAAAGACCTCCGAGATCATCAAGTCCAACCCTTGGGCCAACTCCAGTCCCTTTACCAGATCATGGCACTCAGTGCCACTGCCAATCTGTGTTTAAAAATCTCCAGGGATGGTGAATCCACCCCCTCTCTGGGCAGCCCATTCCAATGCCTGAGCACTCTCTCTGCAAAGAAGTTTTTTCTGCTCTCCAACTTCAATTTCCCCTGGCAGAGCTTGAGCCCGTGCCCCCTTGTCCTATTGCTGAGTGCCTGGGAGAAGAGACCAACCCCCACCTGGCCAGAACTTCCCTTCAGGGAGTTCCAGACAGTGCTGAGGTCACCTCTCAGCCTCCTCTTCTCCAGGCTAAACAACCCCAACTTCCTCTCTGATTTCCACTCTCCTCGAACAAACTGTTTTCTTCTCTCTTAACTACATCAATGGATGAATTAGACTTGAGATCAGAACTGTATTTTCAAGGAAATTTCATAATTCCTCTCAGCTCTGCACTTTGCACCTCCTGGTCACTGCAGAGATATTCATCCTCACTCCTCTTCCCTAACATATAAACAAGTTATTACCAAGCAGAGACTGCAGAGTTTATTAGAGGATACACACTCTCTGACCTATCCCATCTGGCTTTGTTAGGAAACCATGTCTTACAGCCAACTAATCCAACCTCCACCAAAAACAAGTACATATTTGGATCACACAGAACCTCCTGCCTGATACTTGTCACAGCAGCTTCGAAGACAAATTCTGTAAAATTTCCAACTGTTTCTTCTTTGTTTCCAAGAGCATTATGTAGTGTCAGGGAGCTCTGGAGCATGTTTTTCTAACTTTCTCACATCTGTAAAAATATCCCTTGGAGAGTGTTACCTACATAATGAAATGATAATAACTAGATTACCTATTTTTTTCTGAATATTTCTAATGAGGTATCCCAGTGACCAAGAGTGACAGAACAGACTTTTGGTTTAAAATAAAAGTGGTATGTTGAAAAAGGGAGGGAGATGTTGCAGAAAACACCTAGAAGAATAGGAATTTGAGAACAATGAATGAAGAAAATGGGAGGGGAGGAGAAAGGTGAAATAAAGGGAACTCCTACTCTGGGAAAGACAAGTAAAGAAGTGTAGAGGAAAGAAATCCATATAAAGTCAGGGATATGAAAGTGCATAAATAAAAAGAGCCCTGGATAAAACCAGCCCAACGACCTTGTAGGAAGAATCCTCTCATTGTTTTGGATGGAAAAAAACCTTTAGGATCATGAAGTCCAACCCTTACCCTAACAGGGCCACGTCCACCACCAAACCACGTCCCCAAGTGCCACATCTATACATCTTTTAAATCCCTTCAGGGATGGTGACTCCACCACTTCCCTGGGCAGCCTGTGCCACTTGACAGCCCTGTCAGTAAAGAAATTTCCCATAATATCCCATCTAAACCTCCTCTTGTACAACCTGAGGCCGTTTCCCTTTGTCCTGTCACTGGTTGCCCGGGAGGAGAGCCCCACCTGGCTACATCCTCCTTTCAGGTAGTTGTGGGGAGTGACAAGGTCAGCCCTGAGTCTCCTTTTCTTCAGGCTGAGCCCCCCCAGCTTCCTCAGCCATTCCTCATCAGACTTTTGCTCCAGACCCTTCACCAGCTTTGCTTCCTTCCCTGCAATCACTCTAACACCTCAATGCCTTCCCTGCAGTGAGGGGCCTAAGGTGCCAAGTGTGCAGACTTTAACAAGTCACAGGCATCCTTGTCTTTGTTGTGCCACACCTTTCCCCCATCTTCACAGCTGAAAGAAAATCAGGAGCTTGTGATCTGGTTAATTCCCTCAGCAATCTGGGTGTTATATTGTCTGTGAGAAATGCAGTGAACAGCAACACTGAGTGGTAGGGAAGGATCCCTTCCCACATACAGCTGGCAACACTCCTCCTACTCAGGATGCCAAAGGCTGTTGGGCACATTGCTGGTGGTGGTCAATTCGTGCCCACCAGGACCCTCAGACCTCTTTCTGGTTGATGGGTCCCCACTGGGTACAGACCAGCGTGGGAGTTTATTCCTCTTCAGGAGCGGGTCTTTGCTTTTCTCTTTGTATTACACTCCTTTAAGAAGGACAAATCAGTCTAAGGAAAATGCTTAACCTGTGTATTCAATTTGTTTTAGGTGGTTGGAATGTGGATTGTTGCATTTTATCTCCTTGGCACAGCAGCAGGTGAGACATTATATCTTTAAAAACTACCACCAGAAAGGGAATTCAGAGGAAATAACATACAGGGGATGATGACTGTTATTTTCTTTTACACTGAAATTGTAATATAGTTTATGGGTCATTGTATGACAATGTCTGTTACTGTGCATAGAAGTAATGCCAAAAGGCTCTGCTTTGTTTAAAATTTATTATTAAGAACTCAAGAGACATAATTCTGTGCTGAAAATCCACAGAGAAATTCAGTCATGTGTCCTACTTCATCAAGGCAAGGCCGAGCTGTCTTTACATTACTGTCATATACAAAGAACTGATCAGCAATAGGGTGTTCAGCAAGACAGTGCTAAAACATCAAAGTTGGGTATAAGTGAGCATGAGACCTATCTGATCTCAAATAAACTGCTATATTAAAGGAATTGTTCATATCATTCACAGTGCAAGGTTACTGGGCAGATATTCTTCATTCCTATGAGCAACCACACAATGCTTTGGAGTAGAAACCATGCAGAAGCAGTTCTAATAAGCATTTCTTAAAATACTCTTTTTAAAAGGAGACTGAACTAATCCTTTACAAGCCTAGAAAATGGTGTCAAAACAGTATGCAGGTCTTTACTCCGTTTATCCCCAAATGATTTAGTTCCCCTTGTGTGACCTGTTTCAGGCAATATGCATGAAGGAAACAAAAATGAACTTCAAAAAATGAGTTTCAAAATTAAATACTTAGTTTTATGCTCTTCAGACTATTTTAATCTCAAATACATCATAAACATAAAGGAATCGGATATATAAATAAGTTACTTGTTCTACTCTAGGTAAAGAAGTTTGCTACCCCAGGCTTGGCTGTTTTACAGATGACCCACCCTGGTCTGGGGTCCCAGGGAGACTCCTGACAGGTTTGCCTGATTCTCCAGAGGACATGAACATCAGCTTCTCTCTCTACACCAGAGAAACAGGAAATAACTCACAGGTGACATTGATTTGTAACATCAAAAACTGACTAAACCTACAAATGCTAACTTGTTCCAAAGTCTATGTCAGTCATCACAGGCAAACAAGTCAAAGTAAGAAGGTGGTTTGAAGGTACAGTAATGAATGTACTTTGGAGTAAAGCACACACACAAAATGTTATGGATGAACTGTAGGACACGGAAGGTTTCCTGGTATTTTTCTGTGCAAGGATATAGGTTATGCCATGCTGTCTGCATGTATTCAGGTCTCTGAGTAATGTTGCAACCCCCTTCAAACAAACAGCCTTCTGAGTATCAGATGGGAGAGCGAACACTGCTGACTTAAAGGGGAGCCGAGCCAGAAGATACTAGAACTTTTAAAAGTAAAAGTCTGAAGATGACTTATTTTATGCAATTTCCAAACCCACATTCCACCTTGAAATTGGAGTGATTTTACATTCTCATCTGTCTCTCTGCACTCTGAAAGTAGAACTACTCAAATTGCTTATGCCCTGAAATACTGAGCAGAGCAATGTGGAGGAACCTGGAAGATCAGGAGCTGGGACCACATCACTTCAGTAAATGCTTCTGAAGCTGCTAAATTCCTTTCAGGCCCCCAGATCTAGTGTCCTCTGAGCTGTACAGGGATGCTTGGGATTCCTCTGAACTATGTCTCATCATGAGCTATGATGTCACCATTGCCCTTGCAGACATCATTGCTTACAGCAATCCTAGTTGCCACACTGAGAATCTAATGCTCTGAGGATGAGAATTTATACCCATAATAAACTTCTATGATCTGCAGAGCAAGCACATGTGAGGACCCATGATGCACTCAGCAGGTTACTCAGCAGTTCTGTTGCTGACAACATAAATCAAAATACATCTTGCACTACTTCCCAGACATTAAACTTAACTGTATCTATGATCTAGGGCACAGCCCATCCACACCCAAACTCCCTGAGCTCACATCATTGTCCCTGTATTTGTTTGAAAACAATACAGAAAATCAGATATCATTCTCACTGAAAAATATATAATTAAGTAGCTTGCAGCAGTGTGTGAAGACCACTTTCAGCCCAACTACATGCAGTTCTTGCACGAAGTTCTTCCAGCCTTTCTGGAGTAGCTAATGCCAGGAACAGGCTGCTGCTTAGATGCAGAGCAGCACATTGAAGCCAAGGGTCAGGTCAGTAAAAGGACAAGCTGAAGCAGGAATTGTGGAGCTGGTAGGCTGCTCCCTGGAGGAACTCATCCAAGTCAGGCCAACAGACACCCTGTAGCACTGTGACCCTCTTGGGTTGCTTCATATTCCACAGAAGGGGATTTCTGCATTAAGCAGATAGGAGCAGCAGAAACCACATGGGCACAACTTCTCTGGAACTGAGAAAGGAGGGGTACAGGGGTCCCCAAGTTCCAAAAATTACAGACTTTGTCCGTTCAAAGAAGTTAATTTAATCCTACAGATGGGGATGACCTAGCTGACTTTTTAAATGTTTGAAAATTTGAGTAGATAATTTTTTATCTTTTTTTTTTTTTTAACATGCAGGTGATCTCGGCAATAAACAGCTCGACCATCCAAAACTCACGCTTTTCTTCACATAGGAAAACCTCCTTCATCATTCATGGATTTGGCAGCACTGGAAAAACAGGCTGGGTGGTAGAAATGTGCTTGGTATGAGAGAGTATCCTCTGATTTTCATCAGCAGTTGTAGCTCTGTCAGTATCCTTTAGGCACTGACATTCACCATCCATTTTGCAGTTCATTAAGTAATAGAAGATACAAACCAAGAATTAAATTTCTTAAAAGCCAAAGTGTTCCCTCTTAGGAAGTTGCGGCAAAGTCAAGGCTTCTTGGTCCTCTCTGAGATGAGGTTTCTCTAAAGAGTTTCCATTTCCAAACCCTACAGATCAGATCAAAGCAATAAACTGAACACAGCTGTTCCCAACTCATTAGCTTTCTTTGCTGAAATAGAACCTTTTTGGTGTTCTCCAAATCTTTTCAGTCTGACAAGACTTTCTCGGTTTTAAAGGCATTTCATAAATATATCTACTTCCATACAATTCAGTTAAACTACCAACATCCCTCAAAGAAAGCCACATACTGCACATAGAAGCAACTGTGCAGTTGTATGGCTTTTCCAAATTATTTCAAATATGTTTAAAAATGGTGTATAAAGTAAAATATTTTTACTACAGTTTCCACAATTGATACTTTTCAGAAGAATAGTTTGTTATATTCTGTCTGGTAAGAAGATGGGTGTTTCAGTGTGGTACGGGCTGCAGTGATAGTCCCATTTAGAATGAGAAGAATGAGAAATTTCATTACTATGATACCTTTTAATGCTTATTCTGATTTAAGTTGAATCTCTGATTGTTATTTTTTTTTCCTTAAATGCTTTGCTTTATGTGTTCCCACACCAGCTGTTACTGGAAGTGGAAAACATCAACTGCATTGCCGTGGATTGGAAAGAAGGTGCGAAAGGCACCTACGTCAGTGCAGTGAACAACATCCGCGTGCTTGGGGCTGAGGTGGCTTATTTCATAACAACTTTACAGGTAAAAGACCCCACTTTACCTCCTACAACTCCTCTGTGGGTATGGTGGGGTTATGACACTGCTGCTTTGTGGTTGGACCTTGTCCAGTGCGGTCAGGCAGAGCTGAGCGGCGCATGCAGTTGAGATCCAGCTAATTATACTAATTATCAGCCCTGTAAGGACTTCTCACAGCCACAAAAGACGCAAATTAAGCTAATGTGGCTGAGAAGTTGTGCCAATTAATTAAAGACCAGTAGGTGGCAACATTTCCATACGATGATACAGGCAAGACGGCTTTCCACAGCAATGAGGAAGGTTCAGTGCTTGCAGGAGTATTGCCAGCACTACATACGTGTGCTGGAAGCACACTGACATCTCAGCTTAGCACCACCGAAACCAGCAGGACCTCCATCGCTTGGTAATGCCATACTTGCTGCCTACAGGCACAATAAACTGTCCAGCTGCCTTCTAGTTGTGAACTTCACGTTCCTAAGGCACAGGTGTTCACATTTATGGACAGAGCACAGAACTGCCAAATTTGTGTATTAGCATTTTCCACGGATTTGGGAAAGACTCATGAGTACTTGGAGCAGCTGAAAATCAGAATCTTGCCTGGCTATAGATTGATCCTGGCCAGAAGGTGCTCATCTTAAAGTGCTGCAAGAGGTAATTGAGAGCCCACAAGGCAAAGTGCCAATGTTGCAGCACCTTAGAATCAAAGCACACTTTCCTAGGTTCTGCTGGGGGACAATCTACTGTTCCTACCTAGGAAACTCATATATAGCCTCACATATTTGCTCCTGGAACTTTATGTGTAAATCCTAGGTCATTTGAAGGTGGCTTCAGTTTCTCATTTACTGTCTCTGTGACTGCACCATTTGCAGTCTAGGCCTCCCTTTCTTTCTTTACAAAAATTCAGAAGTGAGGCTTAGTCTTTCTTTTCTTTTCCCTAATTTACAAACTTTTACAGTTTGCTGCAGGAAAGGTTAAGCTGCACTGTAAGTGGAAGTGCTGCAGTAAAATGTATTCCGAGGAATCTGCCCTCTAACAATAAAGGCAGACAGGTCATTACTGATCTGCTTTTATTTTGGTATGCACATTACAAAACAAAACTTAATTTAAAGTTTCAAGCAATTAGCAACCTTGTTGGGTTTGGTAGTTACAAAACCCATCAAATCCCTGAATGAAATCTGTTCCCTTTTTACAGCCTACACACTGATTAGTCTCCATTTTGGCCTTCAATGCACGTGTAATATCTCAGCAGTGCAGCTCTGGTACAAGTGACATTGGCAAGAGGCAAAGGGATGTCACCTCACCTGAGCTTGCCAGTGAAAATATTATTCAGTGGTCTGATCACATATTCCAAGTGGACATGTGGAGAATAGATATGTGATAAAAAGGGTTGCATAACTGAGTAAAATAAGAAAAAAATAATAAGATAATTTTTATAGAAGTTAACATTAGACATTGATCCAAATAGGGTTCATATTTTGTCACCAAGGGTAGTAGAATATGGTAAACATATGGCAACATTACAACAGTGAATCCTTCATCACTATGCATTTAAAATTCCAGATTGGATCATTTCTCCCTCAATTCTTACTGTAATTTAACCAATAATTAACTCAAGGGACTCACACCGTGTTTGCTATGCAGAAAGTCTGTCTAGATGTTCCCAGAGGCCCACAGTGTCAGACGCCCTCTTTGCTTGTTATTCAAAGCCTGTGTTCTTATCTCCCACCACCACCACCACTTTAATGATCAGAAAATGTTCGGATACTCCCCTTATGAAATCCATTTAATTGGCCACAGTCTGGGAGCACACACTGCAGGAGAAGCGGGACGGAGGATCCGAGGCATCAGACGGATAACAGGTAGGCTGTGCATGAGATGCAGAGCAAACAGCACATGGCCAAAGGAAAGAAACTTTCAGCACGCTGCTCTGTAGGCTGGAATTAAACTATTGGCAGTACTGGACATACCTGTGGTGAGAGTGTATGCAAACCATACTTTTTGCTTGGTTTGTGAAGTATGCAAACTTTGTGCTTCTCATAAACAAGGAAAATGATTACATCTGCTTTCTCTATTGAGGTTAAGAACTCTTTAGAGGAAGACTTTAGTGGAAGGACAAACAGAGCTGACAAGTTTGTAACATTGCCATCATTCACTGGGTTACATCAAGCCCCACAAAAAGATAAAGCAGCAAGAATCCTTAGTTTTACTTATTTGTAAAGATTTACTGGCCAGTAATAAGCTCACAGGTAATGAAATGCCTCCTTCATAATGATAATAAGCCATTATATAATCTAGGGAAAAAATATTTTACTTCAGTTGGAACACGTTTTCAAAAAGGCTCACAAAACCATAGTACTGCATATTTTTTACAGTCTAGCTTAGAATTCACAGAATTATTGATCATGCCTTGTACAATACTGAACACCTGATGTCATAAGCGGGCAAAAGACATATTAACACATGCAACACTTCTCTCCCTCCCTCAACAAATAAATGTTGGGGCTTTTTTAGGTTTAGACCCAGCTGGGCCCTATTTTGAAGGTACCCCCCCTGAGGTGAGGCTGGATCCTTCAGATGCAAACTTTGTTGATGTTATTCACAGTAATGCTGCTCACTTTCCTGCTGCAGGTAAGTGTTCATGTGCAAGTAAGTACCTGCAGGGATGGGCATGTCACCGAGACACTGACATCATCACACCCACACCTCAGGGCTTGGAATGTATAACACCACTGGACACCTGGACTTTTACCCAAATGGAGGAACTGTGATGCCTGGATGCACTGATTTAATTCTAGAGATGAAACAAAGTGATTTTGAAGCTATCATTGCAGGTAAACAAACGTTTCTAACAGGCATAGTACCTTACTTTTTTTTTTTTCCAATTCTGAAATGTGAACTGTGAAAATAACTGTCTGTTTGGGAGAAAACAGCAAAACAAAATTTCTTTTTGCATATTTACTTGCAAGTTATAAAGGAAATAAGGAACAATAAAGGCTGAAAAAGAACAGTGCACCACAGAGAATGTTGTAGGGAAAGAAGGTGTAAAATAGATGCCTAAGCTTTGCTTCTGTATTTTGAAATTAGACACAGAACCCCCCAAAAAAGCAGGAAACAGGGAATCTGCAGGTCCAACAACCCTAGCAAGAGGATTTCCTGGCTGAAATATGCCAGCGTTGCGACCAAATCTGCATCATGACACCACTAGCTCTGGTTTCGTGTAGATGCTGTAAAAGAGAATCCAACACTTACAAGGCATGAATTAAACAAAAGCGCTCAGTGTTTCCAGGAACTGTACAAGCCTCATCTCTCTACCTGAGCCTTCTCTCTTTTCAGAGGCTTTGGACAGGTGGCAGAAGGCTGCTGGATTCTCCATTTTCTATTAAGCCTTTAAAACTGTAATGAATGTCATCTTGCTGTGATACCTCAAAAAATATTTTTATATATATATATGCATGAATGTCTTCTTTAAAGGGATGATTACATCCCAGCAGACCAACACATCTCACTTGAAGTCTTGGTGTAATGGTACACCCTTCTCCAGATAAAATACAGGCAAAACAGTGATTCCTACTGAAACTAAGAATATGCAAATTTGGACAAAACACTAATACAAGACCAGACTGCTGTTCCATTCTGTGCCTCGCTGTTTCCATGGGAAGACAAGTGCAACTCTTGCACAGGGTTACTGGAGTTTATTTCACTGATGATCATCAACTTTTTTCAACAGATGCTACAATCTTTGGGGGGTGCCATCACTCCCGCAGCCATGAGTATTATTTTGAGAGTATACTCTATCCCACTGGATACCTGGCATATCCCTGTGAGACATACAAATCCTTTGAGGAAGTAAGTACATCAGCCCAGGAATGGGGGGGAGATAAAGAAATAATCCATGTCTCTGGAGCAGGTAGCACTTGAATACTGGTGGCTGTGGTCTCATGGTGGGGTTGGGTAGGAGGAAGCACAACACACAGTAGTTCTCAACAACTATTCCACTCTGGAAAATGAATCCTGAAGCATAAATGATACCACCAAAATAGTGGGGAAAAAATTCAACCCTAATGGAATTCTCACCCCAAACTTTATGCACACTGCACATAGGTTAGATATATCTATCCTACTAGTTCTGGCTGGAAGAAAATACTTTTGGAGCCTCCAGAATCCATGACTGTTTCCTAATTTACATTGGACACAGATTAAAACACCTAAAAATGTGCACTTCTGAGTGATGCTCCTTTTATTTTCCCCAATTTGATGTTGTGATGTGAATGAGGACAAGTTCCCTTCCACTAGGAGGTAAAATTGGCTTATATTTTGCACTAGAATCTAACAAAAAATAGTTGAACTAATGAGTTTCAGATCATTATTATACACAGGTATCAAACCTACTCATTCTACACCTTCCTGGGTGTAGGAGCCATTATCGAGAGCAGGTTTGTCAGGTTTTGGTGCTAAGTTATGACATCATACAGCACTGCCACAGCTTTGCAAGATCAGAACAGCATCTTGAGCTTTAATTTCATCAGAGCTAGAATGAAAACAGATATTCCTCATTAACTGATGCTTTTGCTTTCCCAAGGGAGACTGTTTCCCATGCCCACCTGAGGGATGTCCAATGATGGGGCACTACGCTGACAGATTCCCAGATAAATTGAAGAGGGAAAACCAAAAGTATTTTTTAAATACAGCAGCAGATGAACCTTTTGCTGGTAAGTGGAGAAAGTTTGTTACAGTTGGCCATTTGTTTGAAAAGGGATTTATTTGATGTGGTTTACAGCCATGCACCTGTGTTGCTTCTACAAACAACTGCTAATGTCTTTGACAAAAAATGCTACATTAGTTATCAAAATTCAAGCTCACAAAGTCTTTCATTTGTTAACATGAATCAATTCCAGTTAGAAAAAAAATAAACTTTTTCATATACTAATATTTTTAGGTCTCTCATAGCAATGATAATCTTGACTTATTTTTGTTTTACTTATGCAGCTTGGAGACAAAAAGTATTTATCAAACTGTCTGGTGTAAAGAAAATGAGGGGAGACATAAACCTAGTTTTCTATGACACAGAGGGGCACAAAAAAGAATACGAAATCGCCAAGTAAGTTAAATTAATATTTCTCTATGGCATGTAATGCTGCTAACATTGATTTACGCATCTTCCACACATTTAAGGAGCGTGAACACTTATTTTGCATTGCAAACATTCTGCCTAACATCAGATATGAAAGAAGTTACCACATAAGTAATGCCCCATGAGGGCAGATTGCAAAAAGGAGTGGAAGTCACTTCCATTTCCATGAGCCATATGTTCCTGAGCCCCAGCTCACCCAGAGCCCTCCCTGCAGCGATGCTGCAAACCTGGCACACAGCCCCGGGGACAGCCCCAGCTCACTCTTGTCCTCTCCCCAGAATCTCCTGTCACAGACACATTTAAAGTGTTCAGGCCTGGTTTTCACCCTCCGCTTGTTCAGAGCATAACACCCCAGAGTCCTGGTCCTGTGTGCTGCCCAGAGAACAACAAAAATGCAAATTGCTGTTGTAACAAAGGGAAAAACTGAAAATTTGTGGAGAATGTGATTTAGTTCAGTAATCTCTGAACTGTTAATGCTGCTGTCTTAGAATCAAAGAATGGATTGGGTTGGAAAAGACCTCCGAGATCATCAAGTCCAACCCTTGGGCCAACTCCAGTCCCTTTACCAGATCATGGCACTCAGTGCCACGGCCAAGCTCACCTTAAAAACCTCCAGGGATGGTGAATCCACCCCCTCTCTGGGCAGCCCATTCCAATGCCTGATGACTCTCTCTGTGAAGAATTTTTTTCTGCTCTCCAACTTCAATTTCCCCTGGCAGAGCTTGAGCCTGTGCCCCCTTGTCCTATTGCTGAGTGCTTGTCTTTGTTCTAATTGCAGTGGAGACCTCTCTCAAGATGAAGTTTACACAAAATATCTTGATGTTGAAATTAACCCCAAAAATACTACAAAAATTGAATTTCTCTGGAATAAAGCCATATTTTCTCTGCTCTGGGCAAGACTGGGAGCAGAAACAGTGCATATAGTCCATGGAGAAGATGGACATAGGTAAGTATATCCTATTTACAGGCCAGAAGGAATGGGAGAGGAGTGCAAAACCCTCAAGAGACAAGATTGAAAAATGGTCTTAAATTGGACACATGGTTTGCAATCAACAATGTGAATTTCAGTAATGACAAGTTGTTACACTTTGGACAGAAAATCAAATGTTTGAGTAGGCACCAGGGAATAACTGTCTGGAAAAGAATACAGCAGTGAATAATTTGGAATGTGTACTCGTTTTCCACAGCAAAACAATTATAAACTAAGATAAAGCAAGTCTCAGTCCCAGGTGCACTATCAGAACTCTTATATAGAAGATCCAGGAAGCAATTTTTCTAATTGGCATAATTGGGGTAAGACTTTAACCAGAAGTAGGGTCATTTTCATGTTTGGAGAGGTTACTTCTGGAAAAAATGCACTCAGACTGCAGTCTGGAAAAAGAGCAAAGTATTCAGAAAACTTTAGAGCAGCTGAAGGAATTGTGTTCCTCAATAAAGGACAACCTGGAGAGAAGGACAAGAACATAGGCCTGAGCTGTCTGTGAAGGGTCACCATCAATTATTCCAAATATCCACTGGGTTTAGCTCAAGATTTGATACATTCCACAACAGAAGAAATACTGGTTAGGTATTAGAATAAAAACTATAGTTTGGCATTGTCATGGATAATTTTGAGACGCTGATGAAAACCCTTTTGGTATGAGCTCCTATAAAACCAAAATGCTGCAAAACTTTGGTTGGGGCAATCTAGTTAAGCATGTAACCTAAATAAAGGGAGCTTATCAAACCACCTTTCTGACTTATTATCTAGAGCTCTATATTTGTGAATCTAGAGATTAATTTTGTTCACATATTAAAACTTAAACTTTACAGCTGCTCCCCAAAAGAAGGACATTCACCTTCTTACTGTTAATATGCAGATGCTAATATTCTGTACATCAGGCTTTTAGGAAGGTTTAAGTGGGATTATGGATGGAACTAACAACACTCAAGGTGGCAGCTGACACCCTTTCATTTTTCATTGGGTGAAAACAGATAAATAAATCTTGATTCCAGATATTTTTTTCTTCCCAGATCAACGTTTTGTGGCCGTGGAACTGTGGCATACGGAGTTCCCCAGTTACTCACACCCTGCTAGAGGTCACCGAGTTGTGTACACAGCAGCTGAGCAAACCCTCAGCCCTGTGCATGGAAATATTAGTACACAAGGCAATTAAAGCAAAGTAAACAAGAAAAAGAAAGGTCTGTTGCTTCTCTCTCTTTTTTTCCAGTTCTTTGCAAACACACTTGTCAATGTTTTTCGTGTTTGAACCAAGTTTATTGTGGTTGTAACTATGGGAGCAACTAGAAATCACACGTGCTGTAATCCATTTATAATGCTGCACAGTCTTGCTCTAGCAGTGCCTCAAGGCAAGAGCTGAGTCCCACCACACTGACAGATAGAAAATCTGGCAAATTATCCAACACTCTCAAGGCAGCACTTGTCCTCAGAACACCCCATGGCTGAGAATGGCCCCAAAAACTCCTTCCTGCAGCCTCTGCTGCTGCTCAAAGCTTTCCAGCCCCGCACAAGATCACTGTCCTCAGAAGACACTCTAGGATGAGGCAGGAGCAGAACAAGACCAGGACATTTGCAGCAGGTCAGCACAGCCCTCTGTACACTGCACATGCATGGAAGCAGCAGATAAAGGTAAACCTCAAGTGCTCCCCACTTTGGAAGGAACTAAACTCTGAATCCCAGCTCCGGGATGCTGTTTGATACCAAACACGAACCTTTGCTGTGGCCACCGACAGTCCTGGAGAGAAACACTGACTCAGTAACTCTAGGCTTTGCAAAACCTATTTCACGTTAAAATGAACACTACTGCTCTGCAAAATCACTGGAGCTTTTAAGAGACCAAGGCAGTGAATATTTTCTAAGTATAAAACCCAAAGTGTAAGTTAATGAACAAGAAGAAAGAGTTAATCATTTATTCACTCCCATTTCCTCATGTTTGAGAGGTGATCTACAAGTACTTGGACAGATGAACTTTTAAGAAATAGAGGTAGAAGTACCATAATAAGGACATATTTATGAGTATAAACATGTGAACAAAATATTTTAAAAAAACCCCAAACCACAACCCTGTGGTATCCTTGACGAAACACAAGCCTGTACAAAATTAAAAGCATGATTAAACACAAGTCTGAGGCTCAGACAGACAGAGCTGCAGTCCTGAGTACTGCAGGTCTCCTGGGGACTTGACACGTGCCAAGGAAAATGTGCACAATGCTGGAAAGTACCACATCATGTCCCAGGAGAAAACCACAGCATCCTGCAGCTCCAGAAATCCAGTCCTTCCCTCTGCCTGCTTCCTGTTCCAGACCACAGCTTCTTCAGGATTGCAGAAACATAGCTGAGCCTTAACTTATCGCTCTCCTTCCCAAAAGCCATCTTTCTTCCAAAGCCTCTGCCTGGGAGGCCACAAGGACAAGAACAGCCCCTCCAGGCACGGAGCAGCCTGTATCCTACTGAGGGGAAGCATCCCAGCCCTGCCCATTCTTCATGAAGGACCTGAAACCCAAATGACCACAGCCTAAGGAATTGTCTATTCATGCTGTTCAATCTGTATTATTACAGTGTTGAATAACAGCAGCAGACTAACTCTGATGAAATCCAAACTCAAATATTTTCACTGGTTCTTAAATTAAATTAAATGGGAATGTTCTCCCCTCTTTTTGAACAAGTGGTAAAACCTGTCAGTGCACTAGGTAGGGTATGTATTGATTCTTCTGTATCACTGATAGGAACATATTTACAAACTAAAATCCTATTTCAATTACAGACAGGAGCACCGAACTCTAAATCAATATCAAAGGTGGTATTTTAGTGAAAAATAAAATTTCACTACTATTCAAAGAAATAAATTCCACTAGCACAGGTGACAGCAGTGTAACGCCTATAGACACAGCTGGTATCCATTTGGTCATTCCCAGAGGTGGAGATTAGGGAACGTCAGCTCTGCAAACATACATGGCCATAAAGCATAGCCAGGCTGACAAAGCTTTCTCAGTGGAGTTAGCTCAGGTCCCATTTCTTCCTGAGTTCTCCTAAAAATAAACAGGTCCAAGGGGTTTCCAGACCTAGTCCTGTTTATTTCTACAGGCTATTTTTCACCTTTTAGTTGATGTATCCATACAACCTACTGAGCTCTGTAGCGTTCCTATATAAACCAGCCATGTCCCAAAGTTTGGGGGGATTTTGTATGTTATTTATATATAGTTCCAGTGTGTTTGCTCTCAGTTCATCACTCAGAGAAGGGCTGTCTCAAAACTTGGGTTACACAGGTAATACAGAAAGGATCAGACAACTGTCCTTCTACATCTACTTATTTCAACAAGGAAATTAAAGGGATACCAGGAGAAGGCCAGGCTCTTTCACTAGGAAAGGATTATACCAACCAGCCACTAAAAATTTTTTCAAAAGGGATAAGCTTTTGCCAAACTGAGCTGATGTCAGAAAATGGGCACAAAAGACCCAGAAACACGGGAGCATTCCACATCTGAAGTCACTTGATTCAGGGCAAGGAAGGAGACTAAAACCACCGTCCTTCCCTACTAAATTCCCCCCGTAGATCCTCTACATCCCAACACTACACAACACTAAAAATAAAGGCCTTCCCAACCAAGACAAGACACGCAGATCCACATAATTCTCTTTAATGTCCCACTCCTGATGTGTTGCTGCCTGGAAATACCCAGCCTCTGAAGCTCCAATCCTATTCCAGGCTCCAGCACACTAGTTCAAGAAATCTATGTCCATGGATTTTGGAGTTTACAGAGAAACCAACCACTAAAGCTGTTTTCAGCTTAGCTATAAACTTTAATCTGAAATAAATATTCCTATCTTTCTAGGAACAATTCCAAGGATAAAGCAGACTATAAAAAGTATGCAAAGTTTGCACAGTAACGCATGAACCTTCAAGGCTGCATTGTAAGTAGTTCAAGTTTGGGGGTTTTTCTTCTACCTCGTCAGGTATGTGGCTTCTCACAACAGAGCAGTATAAAGGGGAATGGCAGCTCACAACATGGCAGACCTTATGCTGATTCTAAAATAGCTCCTTTACATCTGTTTAGAAGTGCAGCTTCAACAGGACAAAAATCACTTTGGAGTTATGTCATGCTTTCGTATATTTATGACGCCACCAGTCTCCAGGGGAGCAAGCAAACACAAAGCCAACTCATGCTTGTCCCACACACACAGCGGTCACAGACAGATGCTGCAGAGAAGACAGACACACACTGTTCACCTTGAGAATATTTAGCACCAGAAACATAAGTGTGCTTGCTAATCAAGTGGGTTAGCAAATCCTAGCTGCTTCTTTTTCTGCTGTTCTAGATGCCTGGAATTTGGATACTTGCCCTGTTTCTGCTCAGTGCAGCAGAAGGTAAGCTTGTGGGGTTAGTATTTATATTGCCTTTCTATGCTGCTATGTTTTATGAGGTATTATTCTACACCATGGTGCCTTAAAACTTGATGATTGAGGTTATATGGTTCACTTTCCTGTACAAGAATGGTGAGATGAGTGCATGATGAGTGAGATGAGTTGCCTTTTCTCTTCTCCACTCTGGAAATCCTACCCTAGGATAAGCAAGAAATGCTGATATTTCCTATGTCAGAACAAATCTATTGCTCTACTAACCCTAGAGAATTATTTCTTGTACTCTTCCTAGTGCTGGGAATGGAGAAAGATCCAGGGCAAGGATGGAGGCAGTCTAATGAGGGGATAGCTTTATATTCAGAAGACTCCAGCTTGTGTAGTATAAGACTTCTCAAATGCAGCCAACTGCTCAGCACAGTCTCAATTTAATGCTGAGTATTTGCAATATCTTGCCTTGGTGTTAGGAGAAACTCTTCAACTGTCTTTGCCTTGGGCAAAGCAACAGCTGGGGAAATATCCCCAAGGTATGGGACAAAATACCACAGGGGAACTCCACTGAAGACTTTTTTGATGAGCAACAAAGTGGTTTCTTTCCTTGGGGCAAACTGTAGCCTCTAATGATCCAGGAGAGGGCAACTGCTGGTCTTTGCTTTCTGTAAACTGAGATTTTCAAGGAACCAAGAGACCCTCTGGAGATGTGATGCTCTGAGTTCTGACTAACTGCTCCTCTTCTCTGCTCATTCACATATCATTGATCTGATCATGCTACAGGCAAAGAAGTTTGCTATGAAAGGCTTGGATGCTTCACAGATGATGCCCCATGGTCTGGGACCGCAGAAAGACCAGTCCATAAGTTACCCTGGAAACCAGAAAGTATAGACATTCACTTCCTCCTGTACACGCGAGAAAATCCTACTGAATTTCAAGTAAGAACTGTTTCAGTGTAAACATTAATAAATCACATGTCAAAACTGTAAATAAACACAGACTCTGGTTGTGTTCCTGGAAAGTGTTAAAAATTGCCAAACTTCCACTTTATTCAAGAGACTTCTTCCAGCTTCCCACTGAGAAGTACTAAGAAACTGAGGATTTGGGGGTATTTTTTTCCACAGATAAAATGAAAATACTTTAAAGGTATAGTTTTATGTGCTCTAAGATATGTGTCAAAGCTTGTTTGAATGGAGATATGGATGTTAAACCATAATCCTGTGAATGCTTGCAGATGAGTTTAACATTGCATAACTTTTGAACACCTGTACAGATAAGCATAGTTCTGGTCTTTGCAATTTTGAAAAACTTTTTACAAAATTGAAAGGTTTATTCATTTATTATCTACATTCATGTAGGAGGTCTCTGCAGTCGATGAGTCAACAATTGAGAACTCAAATTTTAAAGCAAGCAGGATGACCAGATTTATTGTACATGGATTTGTAGACAATGGAGAAGAAAACTGGCTGTCAGACATGTGCAAGGTATGTACCACAGGGTCATCCTTCCTTGTCAGGTTCCTTAGTTTGCATTTATATTTATAAACACATTCCTAAAATTGTCTGCTTCTCTGCTTCTAACCAATTTTTCTCATGGTATTTGTAGTGATAAGAAAGGCAAAAAGGTGACAATTTCAAATTGTTATCAAATTAAATATGTAGATTTGCACCTTGAGGAAAATCATGAGGTAAAATCCATAAGGCTTTTCCCTTTAATGAAGTAAATGACAACAGCATTTGACTCAATAAGTGTCCTTTTTCTTGTTAAAAGCAACACAAACCCTGGAGCACAATACTGCTTAGGGTCTGGAGTGATTCCAGAGATAACTGCAGACTCAGCTGCTTCATCCTCTCTCTCCAGAGGAGAGGCAGGTTTCTAGATGTGGAAAGTCTGTCACAAAGGTTTGGGCTGCCATGGGGGTTTTGGAGGCTGAGGGGCTGTCTTGGCTGACCATTACCAGAAGCAATAAAGCTGCAGAAAAGTACATCCAGAAGGGACCTCAAGGGGAGCATTTCGAACCAAGCTTTCAATCCAAGACTTCCTATGAACACTGAATGTAGTAAAGCACTCTGCTTTATTGATTCTTCTGCTAATTCCACTAATTATTTCTTAACCTTGTACCCATACAAAGTGCAAATCCAGCTTGTGGTTTTCTCAAGTGCATTAACCATGCTTTCCATTGCAGCTGCAGCTATGAGAGCTACAGCACAGAGAAAAATACCAGGTGATGGCACTTTGATAATAAGGTTTTTCAACAAACCATTAACATAACTACAATAGTTCCTATTTGACTTATCAGAACACTGTGAGAAACAATGTGACACTGAAATCAAAGAATTCACATTTATTACATTCCCATTGCCTTCTTTTCTTTGATATTAGGTATAAAGAAAAGAAATTAAATTTATTTGGCACTTTCTCTTGAGAAAAAATTATGTTGATTATGACTTTATGAACATTAAGGAATGATTGTTTGATTTTTTAGCTAATAATTTGTTTAAAGTATCAGGACCAGATCTGTGTTTTCACAATTTTCTGTCTCCCATTTTCTACTCTTAAAATGGAGAGTTTTTCCTGGAACTTCACAGTCAACAAGATGGCTCACAATTTGCTTCAGCTATTCTCTTAAATCTTTGTGATCAATTTTCACAAGGATGTGGAGGCATGAGATAAATTCTTCATTTTTTTCTCCATGATAGTGGCTTATGTTTTATCGCAATATTTCAATTTATTTATATTTAGAAAAAAAATAGGCCTCAATGAATCTTTTTAACAAAGAGTGGAGCAAATTGGATTGTGGACACATGAACTCTCCTATGTGTATCTGTTACTTACTTTCCTTCTCATTAAGCAATAATCCTACTGCACATTGATTTTTACCATCTCCAACATGGTCAAAGGCATTTCAATTGCCTTTTCTGTCCTTTGCCAGTTCTAACTGGGTTTGGATGGTTTATAATGTCTGAACATAAACCAGAGAAGAATAAATAAGCTTATAAAGCAAAATACTTTTACTGAAACAATCCAGTTCAGTGGAGAACAGTAAAGCTTCTGATTCCATGGCAAAGTATCTGCCTGCATATACATATTTCCAAATAAAGCCATGACTCTGAAATGAATATTCAAGGACACCATCAGTTTATGCACCCTCTTATAAAAACACATTCCTTTTCTTAAAAATCTGATTCAGAAAAACGTTGTTGATTTTTATCATCAAAAATATGAGTTCTAATTGAATTTGAATTAAAGAGACCCTTTTAAAGCACTGAAGTGAAAGAGTACAGAAGCAGAGCTCTTACTTAGTGTTACTCACAAGGGTTGATTGAAAATTGTGAGCACACCCCCCTGTGAGCAGGCACGGCCACACTTGCCACAGGTTTGGTGCTCCAAATGCTCTCATACAAGTTCACATGACATTTATGAGCTGAGCCGTAATGAGCAATATGAATCCATTCCATATTGTATTTACCATGGTTTTGACTTTTGCCTTAAAAAATAGAGGATGCTTTCTGTGGAAGATGTGAACTGCATCTGTGTGAACTGGAAGAGAGGCGCAAGGTGTCAGTACACTCAGGCATCGAACAATGTCCGCGTCGTGGGCGCTGAAATCGCTTATTTTGTAGATGTCCTCGAGGTAAGATCTTCTGAGTATAAACCTCTAGCTGTAATACTGATTTGAAAGAAATACAGCTCTGGAACTTTCATGAATGTGGATGCAGCCAGCAGAAAACATTGTTTTCTACTCCATGATCATTTCAGAAGTTGTGCTGAAAACAGACCTTTTTTAAAAAATGAGAGAACTGTGTGATAACAGCAGGACCAGCCAATTTAGGGATAGGAAGTTCTGCAAGACATTCCCATGGTACAGCCAAACATTCTGTAAATGTTAACAGATGAAAAGTGTTGTAAACTTTTAAACACGCAGAGATAATGGACACAGCAAACTGCTTTTTCATGGAGACAGAACCTACCAAAAGACTCATAAGAATGCCAGAAAATCAGCTGGCAGTCAGCAGAGGCAGGAGCACAACTGCTTTTGAGGAGCAACACTGGCAGGGGCCTAGCAGGACCCATCAGCTGCCTCAGAGAAAACTGTGTTTAACAGTACTCCACTCTACTGGAGGTGCCACATGCCCAGTTTTGTAGCCTGCTTCACAAGGGAAGAGATGCTTGGTTTGAAGCCTTCTTACAATCTAATTGCTTTAAACACACATTTCCCACAAAATAACTATAAATTACTGAAACCAGAGAGCATGCTGGGTCTAGGAGTGCTTTGACGCATATCTCACTCTCCACATCTGCACTGCAGCTACTGAATTACTGTACAAAAAGGCTGAAGGCATCTCTCCTCTCATGTTCTCTTCCAGCTGCATGTGGTGCCCAACCTGCCAGGTGTAACTAAGAGTTCCTACCTGACTGATTCTTGTAAGCCAGATAAGCATTTTGTAAATCTTAACAGGCTTAGAATGTAGAACAGATACAGAGCCTCTCAGGACAGAACTGTCTAGAGTTATATCAGCCTCCAAAGGAGGGCAGCACCTGAATACGGAGTTTGGAAAAATCTATGTATTGGACATAAATGCCTATACTGGCACACAGGCACTGAAATCCTATAGGAGTTCCAGAGTTAGTAGTCAAATTAGAAGCAGCTTTCCAACCCCTTTTTAGTCTTCCCTGTTGCGGATGAAAACAGATGTAACCATTTTTCTTTCCTGCTGTTTTCTCAGGATGAATACGGATACTCCCCGGCTGACGTTCACATCATTGGGCATAGCCTGGGAGCACATGCTGCTGGCGAGGCTGGCAGGAGGAGGCCAGGCATTGGAAGAATAACTGGTAAGCCAGGGATGCAGCCACCAAACACAATGTTGCTGCTCCTTTTCTCTTCTGATTTTATCCCTGGGCTGCAGAGTAGTCAAGGGTAATTTGAATATTATAGAACTCAGCCTCTCCTCACAGTACACCAAGTGCCCTGATAAGTGTGGGAAAGCAGTCAGTGTGGTGATTATTTTGCTTGCACGTGTTACATGGCAAATGAAATTTTTTAACATGTTCAGCATTTCCAGAGCTTAAAGCTATGGGTTTGATCTCCTTCTTCATCACACAAGCAGCACCAAGGGCATTGTGCATTAAGCAGAGTGACCTTTCATGCATAAAAGACAGTTTGGGATATTATTAACACAAGCCTTTTCAGTTGTTACTTTTCCTCAGGCATTTCAGGCTTGGTGAACCTTGGACTAATAGTGTACAAAATTCAATTTAAAAGCAAACCCAAATGTGCTGCCCAGGAACAAGAAGAGATGCAAATATAAGGTTGCAAAAAAAGTGCAGGTTGCAAGACTTTACTACCTCCTGAAGTTGCTGCAGCAATTTGGGAAGCAAATTAATTCCATTTTCTGCTAGGCTCAAAAGCAAAGTTCATCACTTCAAAACTAGAGGTTTTCCCCAAAGTCTGACTGGAACCAGAAGTAGGCAGGTAGATTACACCACCTCCAAGCAGGTGGGGTACTATCAGCAAAAATTCCTCTTTGAGTACTCTTGAAATCACACAGACACATCAGTTTTATGGGATGCAGACACAGCAACCTCAGATTGAGCAATATTATTAAAGGGAAGCTCTATTAAAAAAAAAAAGATATTTATAAGTGTTGAGATTCAATATTGATGTGAATATGTAAAGGAATAAAATTTAATAGACTTCACACAGGTAACCCATTTGATTTCCTGGGAGAAAAGCCACTTGGTAAGAGAGAGCACACGTCATCATTTCATTGATGACTGTATTACTCAGCTATATGGAACCAGAGGCAGCTCTATGTCTGACATTCATTATATATAATCAATCAGTGTGATAGAAATGATTCTACATCTACTTCTCTTTATCAGTACTTAACACTAGTTTTTTTCTTTCAGGACTGGACCCTGCTCAACCTTATTTTCAAGGCACTCCAACTGAAGTCAGACTGGATAAATCTGATGCAGACTTTGTTGACATTATCCACACAGACTCAGCTCCCACAATCCCCAACTTAGGTGAATATTCAGCTCTGCTGTATTAATACTGAATTATTTACGCCCTGAGGCACTTAAGTATTCTAATTGTATCAGAAGACACAGAACAAACACACCATACTGGTCACTAACAGCTCATATCCTAAAACACCATGCGCAGACAAACTTGAAGTCACCAGCTACAAGTGTGAGAAAATATTAATTTAAAACATGCTTACCAATATTTTAAATACTTCAGGTTTTGGCATAACCCCAGCTATAGGACATCTTGACTTCTATCCAAATGGAGGAAAGCAAATGCCAGGGTGTGGGAAGAACCCCGTGTCACAGATTGTAGATCTCGATGGTATCTGGGAGGGTAAGTATGCTGATTACATTGTAAATTGAGGGGAAGGCCAGCCCAGCAGTGTAGCCACTTATCTCTCCCTACTTCAGGTGTTCTGCCTTAGCTCTTGGTGTGTCCACCGGCAACAACAGCTGCAGAGAGCAGCAAAACTATTAATAGGCTCCAAACACACAATTTTCCAGAACTCATTAAAAAAATAAACAAGACAAAGGGGTTGCCTCTAAAGTATCTAATAGCAGAAACAAAAGGCACTGGAACTGTGCCAAGAAATTCAGAAGGGTCTGTAGCACACATTGTGCTTTGTGTCCACTTGTGCAGCAGCAGCACTGGTGGAGCAGGGCAGGGATGTTCACTGCTACTCCTGTCAGTGTATCTTCAGCTGAAATTCTGACATAGAACAAATAATCGAATTCTTTTTTAAGTTACTGATTACAATCTGAGTTGCATTGCAGCGATGTCACTGCCAGCTAAAAAAAAGATTGGCATGTAGCTGCTCAAATACACTGTTCTTTGTTGTTTCATATGGCTCTAATAAAATCTCTAAGTATTAGAACATTTCTGTGCCTATAAAATTGAGCTGCACATAAAGTTAAAAAAAAAAAAACCCGAAGATTTCTGTTGTGGAGATTTTTCAATATATTATCTGGGCTCTTTCTTAGACTACTACAAACACCTCAAACTCTGGGAATCTGTGAACTGATTTGAGATAACCAGCCTTTTACTCCAGCTTTTATTCAATGCAGCTGGAGGCATTACTTTTCCTTTCTTCCCCCTCCTTCCCCTTTTTTTTTCTTGATAGAGTAAACTTGCTATTAATAGTGGGGAATTTAAGCACAAAGAAATAACAGGGCCATATATGATCTTTTTAACCTAAAGATAGGAAAATAAAGGCAACACAAAGGGAAATAATATATTCATTATTTTAAGAGTCTCCCTTTCTTAAGCACCCCCCAAATAATAATAATAATTTTGTTTTGAAGTCCTCAGCTGGAGCAAATCAGCATTTCCTTAGGAAGTTCACTGTTAAATACTTTTCATTTGGTTTTCTTTTGTTATGGTAATGCAACTGTTGCCTACAAAAGCCCTGCTTCATACAGTTCTCGTTTCTATTGTTAAACTCGGTCAGACTGCTTGAATAAGTGTTTTTTTGGGGGGCAGGGGCTGGGCTGAGCTGCACAGTCAGTGTGCACAAAGCATTTCAAGTTTGCATTTTATACCTGTTGAGCCAGTGACACTCCTTAGGGCATTGATTCATTGGGAGTAAGTTCCCAACCTTATGTTTGATACTCAAGAGTTGTGATGAGGCTTTAGAGGAGGAAGGATGCACCACAAGGACACAGTAAGGGCTGTGCTGGTCTCTTTTCTAGACAGGTAATGGAAAGGAAGAACTAACCTGGGAGCATCTTTTCACAGGAACTCGGGATTTTGTGGCTTGCAATCATTTGCGGAGTTACAAGTATTACTCAGACAGTATCATCTACCCTGATGGATTTTTGGGCTATCCTTGTGCTTCATATGATCTTTTTCAAGCAGTAAGTATTTCTCAGAGCCTCAGGGTGCACCATATTGAAAATAGGAGCTTTTATTTATGCATCTGAAATTCAGTTTATTTATGTTATCTTGCACCCACCGAATGCATCTGTAAGAGAAGTAGCTGCCAGACATCTTAAAGTCTTACAGCTTGAGCAGATGACCTGGGTCAAAGTAGGAAAAGGCAAAAACAGAACAGGGACATGATGTGGCTACCCTGAGGTACTGCTGGAGCTTGTGTGGTTTCCCCTGGCCTGCTCCTCTGCATCAAACTGGGAAATGGGTAAGGATGGGCTGTCCCTGTAATGGCCAAATGTATTTACCAGGCAGCAAGGGCTGGAATCCCAGTACTGTAGCAGGTAAGCTTCCAAACCCAGCTTGAGTTCCTTATTTTTAAAACAAGAAGTAAAATGGCATGAGATAACCTGATGGGGTCAGTCCATGATTGAAGTATTTTGGTGCTTGAAGACGGCCCTAGAAACAAACAATGGGTTATGGACAAGGTCAGGAAGCCCTTCCCTGTCCCAGGATGGGACACAGAGAATTACAGCACAAGAGTAGCAGAGAGGTCACAGGCTCGTCATATCCTACAAGCAGCACAGACAGAGGTATAAACTTACACCGTGCTTAGATCGACCTTTACGCAACCTGAGCAGGTGACAGAGATCACACTTCTCAGATTGCTTTGGGAGAAGGTGACTACCTGCTCTGTCACCATCCCAGAAAGCTGCTTTCATGGCAAAAATGAGGTTTGTTTTCAAGACAAAGCCTTTCTTGACCCAACCTGAAGCTGTAAGGAGACATCCTTCTTTCTTATCCATTGCTGAGAAGCACATGTGTCCTCCCTGCTCCAGTTTAGGACTATTCAAGGTTGCCACTGATGCAGCTGGATTGAGCTAAATGGCCCAAGAGAAAACACAGGGCCCTGACAAATCAGAGCCTTTTAGAAAGTTGGTTAATTTATATGATCTTTCTCAAGTCATAAAAGGGGTTACTTGAAATCTGTTGCTGTGACACAGGACTGGTTAGGTGGGTATATTAAAAATATGACTTTTTTTTTCTTGGTTGGCTGGATTAATGTTATTAATAGATATATTTGTTTTCACTAGGGAAAGTGTTTTCCATGCCCACAAGAGGGATGCCCAAATATGGGTCACTATGCAGATAAATTCAAAGGGAAATTTACAGGGGGATTCCTGAAACTTTACCTGAATACTGGAGAGGCCAGGGATTTTCCTCGTGAGTTTTGATTCCTTCCATTGCTACCTACTCCTTGTAAAAAAATATTTAAATTTCCTGCTTTACAATCAATGTTAACAAATTAAGAGATCTCATCACAGTGCAAAGGCTCTTCAGTTCTTCATGCTTTTTCCTCTTTTGCTCCAACACCACTGCCCAGTTTGGGGCCCTCAAGTACACAGAAGTTGTTGACAAACCATATTGTCCAGTGGAGGTCGCTGACATGTTTAGTGGACTGCACTACAATGTCCAAGGAGAAGGAAGGATGGGCAATGTACAGAAGCTGCAGCAAGAGAATTGATTACTAAGTTGTATGAAAATTGCAGTCACAATGGCAGTGGTTAAATGCAGGAAGGGGAGTCCAGAGAAGCTGGGAAATCTCCACCTTTGGAGATGTTCCAAACTCCACTTGACAAAGGACAAGAGCAAGTCGATCACAGCTAGCCTGGCTTCAAAACTGGATTGATCAAATCGCCTCATTTACAACCTCAGTTATCCTAAATGTCAACTCTCAAAACACATTTCTTTCTTCACCTTTGCAAACACAGATCAGAATCTTCATAAGATGTTTTTGCTAATTACACACTAAAAGAAAATAGCCACCCACAAAAATTACTTTCCTTGAGTTTCAGAATTCTTATACACTGCTTGGATTCTGTCTTGATTCCTAACACCACCTTCTTTCCAACATCACTGTGTATTAAATCCTCCACGGTCAAAATGCTAAGATCTGTATTTTGTTTACAATCGTAGGGACTAGGTTTTTTTATTATTTTCTCTCCCAGAAAGTAACTCAGATATCTATTATTTCTCATGCTCATCTCATCAGGGCTTAATGACAGATCTGACTCACTGATGTTTTCTATCTTCTGCTTTCAACTACAGTGTATAGACAGGAAAAAAAGCAAAGCAGCCTTTGATATTTTAGAGACTGTTTCTCCCTGGGTACAATCTAACTTACTGTATTTCTTCTGTGTAGTTTGGAGGTACAAAATAACTGTGACCCTCTCTGGAAGGAGTAAGGTAAGAGGATATGTCAATGTTGCCCTGTATGGCAGTGATGGGAACACAAAGCAGCACCGGATCACCAAGTAAGTTAGTAATTCAATAGAAAAAACCTTCTAGAATATTTAACTCATATTTTTAATTAATAAAGCTGGTTAAATTGATCTTCTTTAGCAGTCAAATTCTACACTGATGTAAATGCAGTGATAGTCACTTGCTGTATGTTTACACTTGAAGGGAAAAGGTTAAAACGCAGGATTTTAAAATGCTAGAATTTGGTGCCACTTGCTTGCTGTTCCACTAAGGACTGACTGGACCTGCATTAGCAGAGTTCTGATCCTTTTGTCTTTCACAGCCTTGTGAAGTGTTGTTGCCCCAGCTGCTTCCAGCTGAAGTTACCTTATGATTTACCATACACAAATCTATTTTTTGTTGTTCACAACTTTTCCTGTTTACTCTGAAGCCACTTCCTTGCCTCATGTGCTTTTGTTTATTTGCATTTTTCTTGTTTGTTTCAAGTAAAATATTTAAATTTATGAAAAATATGGAGAAGGCATTTTGATGTGAGGTTTGGGTTTAATTTTCTGGGTTTGTTTGCTTTTAACTATGTCGATTCCACCTTTCCAAGGACTTCACATCCTCACACCAGCAGCAGGTGTTTGCTATGAGTTGGTCCCAGTTTACATCCAGATCTGACAGTACAGGATGCACTTCAGCCCTCTCTAGCTGCCATCTGTAGGACTCTATCAACACAGTAGCTGGATGTGAACTTCTTTTTTTTTTCCTCCAGCAAAACCTGCTCTAACCTACCAGGCATCACTATGGATCCAGAATAGAATCAAAAAGGCAGAGTGATTTTGTCCTGTCTCTCATTACTTCCACTACTATAAGCCTTTTAATGTGGAGGGGAGTAACATCCTCCTTTGAAGGCAAAAAAATGAGAGTGCAAAGCTAGGGGAGGAATAAAAATCCTGTCTTTCATTTGTGTGCAAAAAGCCCCCCTTGCCTACATAAGCAACACAGAGTGAGCTCTGCCATCTCCATGGGGATTGTCCTCTAACTGGGTCCTCACTGTGAGCTGTGACTGCAGCAAGTCAGCCCCACCTGCCTCTGAAAAACACTGATTTGGGATGAATTGTCAGAAAATTGTAATGTTGTTACCATATTATATGATAAATATTGTCTCTCTGCTAACTTTCTACTCGCTATCACCACCAAGCCATTGACAGGACTGGTAATTAATAGTAAGTGCTGGCATGACTCACATCCATAAAATGTGATTTTTCACAGGGGAACCCTCAAACCGGACAACACTTACACAGCCTACATTGATGCAGAAGTTAATGTTGGAAAAGTTACAAAGGTTAAATTCCTTTGGAACAACAACTGGATTAACCCAACTTTTCCTAAACTAGGAGCTTCAACTATCACAGTAGAATCTGGACAAAATGGAACAAAGTAAGTATATCCATTGTGAAAAACTTGAAAGTTACTTGAGAGGATAGGTGACAAAATTATAAGTGGAGTGAAAGCCTTTTCACAACAAACACTATTAAAAGAAAAAAGACTCTCAAGAAAATCTTTTATTTCCTTCCTTTCAAGACACTGTTCACCCATAGTTCAATTCACTACTACTACTTCAACCCTTGGCCTTAAATAACTTGAAAGAAAAATTTAAAATCTTTCCAGGCTTTAGAAGAGTAATCTTGCTGTATAACTCTCTGGGTGAGAAAAATGAGTGCTGGCTTGGATTGTCAGCATCATTCTTGCCAAGCTCCATAAGAACTGCTTATTTCTATGTCAGAGTCACCATCAGCTGGAGCCAGCAGAAGTATTCCATTGACAGTGATGATCCTTGAGGTCATGACTGACAAAAGAGGATGGTGACAATAAGCCTACCCTTCCAATGAGGAGAGCTAATACTTGCAGCCTGCACCTAAAGGCTATATATGAAGTAAAGAGGCTAAAACAGATTGCTCTGGACATCATCGAATAGGGCTTGGGTGTTCAGATGCTAGAAGTATAATTTACTGATCTAGTTTTACTACTTTTCCTGGACTTTTAATAATGAAGTCCCTCATTTGCTTGAGCAGTTATTTTATTTTATCCACCTCTTGATTTGGTATCTAGAACGGGAGGTGCAGTGTAAGTTTTAGACCCATATACAAATACACAGTTAAAATTCCATCACTTGAAGGACAACATGGGAGAAGGCAACAGTCTCAAGCAAAGTGAAATGATTACAGTCCAGCACCACTTTAACTTACCTTAAAACAGAAGTTCTAAGTCCATTTGTAGTACCTATTCACCAAAGCACTTTGCTGCCAAAGTGTATTCCTGCAGGTAGGAACTCACTCCTCTACTGACTGATGGCCTCTGCACAGGTAGTTATGGTCATCTACATAGTGATGGTAGCACAAAATATGGAAAAAATAAATAAAAAGAAACTGTAAAACTAAAGGAAAGCAGGCAGTGAAGCAGAATGAATGCAGTCTATCAATGCTTTCCTCAGTAGTAATATTTTAAGCTTAGAGGCTCAAGGTTTGTTCTGTTCAGTTGTGTTAAATGACAAATCAGGTTCAGCTTACGTTAAGACAAATATAATCTCAACAAATGTTGACAGCTCAAGGTGCTTGCATTTATTTTTTCCTCAGATACCGTTTCTGTGGGTCGGAGAGAGTGAGGGAGGATGTCCTGCAAACTCTTACTGCTTGCTAACAGCACATATGGATGTCCCAAACCTTGCTACCAATAAAAGCTACTCATACACAGAACACTGGAGTGTGCAGTTGTAATATTGGCAATACATGTGGGGGTTTTGTTTGGGGTTCTTTTGGCATGTGTGTGGGTGTGGGTGTGGATGTGGGTGTGGGTGTGGGTGTAGTTCTGTTTTGCGGGGGGGGGCAGTGCTTTTTTGTGGTTTTGGTCTTTTTATTTTTGGAGGTTTTTGATTGTTTTGTGTTGGGATTTTTTTTTTGCTAGTTTGAGAGGCAGAAGTTAAGTCTGTGGATACCTCTCTATGGACAGAATTTTTTGGAATAGATTTTGCAGGGAATGATCCAAAGCCTGTTGAAGGATACCCCACGCTTTCAGCCTCTTCTGAAATAATTTTAAACCAGAGAAGGAAAGGGGGCAGGTAACAGAATCTGGATAGTGGCTCCTGGGCAGTACCCAAAGAAAGCAGACCTGCCTGTGAGTAGGAGAGCAATGAATTAAGCAAACTGAAGTTCTTAACCAAACTGAAGGCTAAGTCTAGAATTAGCATGAGATGAAGATAAAAGATAGATAGGAGGTGAGGGTGAGTGGTTACAAAATGAGGACAGAAGTTTAATTTTAATTACCTATGAGAGAACCATTGAATGTGACGGAGAATTGGGAATGTGTTTTATGGTGTTAATACTGAACTGACCTTATAACATGCCCCATCCCTGGAAGTGTTCAAGGCCAGACTTGATGGGGCTTTGAGCAATCTTGTCTCATAAAAGGTGGCCCTGCCCAGGGCAGGTAGGCTGGAACTAGATGGTCTTTAAGGTCCCTTCCAAGCCAAGCCATTCTAATATTTATATGATCTGAACAAAATAGTTTTGAGAAATCTGCATAGAAAATTTCAAATGTTAGAGAAATTTCACTGTAATTCTTATAATCATAACAATCTCCAAAGTATCCTGAAATTCCTTATGCTGGGCCTCAGCCTTGAACAAAACTGCTGGGTGATGTGATCAAAATAGGTAATGCAACACAGCAGTCACTTCTTTCCATGCTTTTTGATAAAGAGATTGAGCTGAATTGTGGAGAGATCACAAATTCATTTCTGCCCCCATGCAATCCTGTCTCAGCTCCCTCAGCCTGCTGGAGAAGCTGGCTGGATCTCCTCTGCTGCCAGAAGTCCATCCTCACAGAAAAAAAACCCCACAGAACTTCTGGAGATCTACCACTACACAGATCTACCTGGGGACCTTTTCTCTTCTGCAGTTTTTCCTGAGGTTCCCCTGACTAGGGCACTCTGCTCTTTCTGCCTCTCTGATTGATCTTCCCTCCCCCAGAACATCTTGTCCTGAAGGACATCAACCCCCCAGCAAGGCTTTAGATTCCCTGCGCAGTGCTGGGGGTTGAAACCAATTTATTCTGTGTTGCAGCACTACTCTTCTAATACAGAATAAAAAAAATAGACTTTTTTCCTTATTCAGTGCATTTTGCCATCTCTCAGAAGGAGATGGGGACTGTAAAGAATAGAGAAGGAACCATCAGCACTGAAGATAAGCAACCTGTGGGCATGCTCTGAGCTGGAGTAAGTTGCTTATGTAAAAGCTAAATTGTTTCTTGCTCTAACACAACTGAAGATAATATCCTCCAGCAATTTCAGTTTTAGTCAGAGACGTGCAGGATGCTTTTATGTTTAAAAACTTTCTAAATTGTACTTGTGCTTCTTGCTCAGATTAAAAGGCACTATTTGGTTTAGATTAGATGTAAGGAAGAAGGTTTTCATTATAAGAGTGGTAAAACAGTGGCACAGGTTGGCCTGACGGGGGGGAGATGCCCCGTGCCTGGAAACATTCAAAGCTCGGATGAGCTCTGAGCACCCTGGCCTAGATGAAGCTGTACCTGCTCATTTTAAGAGGGTTGTTGGCCTAGATGACCTTGAGAGGTCAATTCCAACCCAAACTGTTCTGTTATTCTTCCCAATTTTGCTGCCTCAGGAGCACAGTATGAACCAAATTTTGATCTGCAGGACCTCAGAGTCTGAAACCTTTCCCTAGGTAGGCTAATAGGGCACATATTTATAAGTGTAGGAGTTATTAAAGGAGACTGCCCTTACTGTGCTGTCAGAGATGTGTGGGGTATTCAAATGCTAAGCCAATTTCTTCCCTCAAGGGGACAGAATGGATGATTCTCACCCGGATGGTATTACTTGATTATTCCCCTCGTAACATTTCTTCTCTCCCTGTGCAACAAGCCCACGGCAGAGTTCTCTTTGTGTGTTTTCTTCCCAGCCTACACTGTCCAGGAGGATGTTAATAAGCTGACACTTATTTTGGCTCCAGTTATTTCTATATGTGGTCAGCCTTATAGTGGTAGAATAATACAGTCAGGCTTAATAAATTCAAGGATGTGAATTGTTTGTCCTGCATCAGGCTGTGCTAAGTCCAGCTCTGTGTTGCTCCTACAAAGCCCCACTTGGCTCTCTATGGCTGCAGCTGGGGAGGAAGAGGAGGGTCCAGCCACAGGACTCCAGAGGCTTTCACATTTCCTTCGTGTCACGCAGTGCTTGGAGGAACACACAGACCCCGTGCAGGGAGATAAATAGTGACAGGTTTACACACAGCCACAGCCACGGGAGCACCTGGTGCTGGGTTTTCATGTACCCCTCATCCCTGTGACATCACCTGCTTCCTTTTACCCTCACTATTTGTCTCTTCCAGAATTTGCCTTCCTGATCTGGGTACCTCCTGCTGAGGAAACCTCAACAGGGTTATTAACTTCCTAACACTGCAGAAGAGTTTCTTCTTTGTCTTTTGTTCCATTACCTTAGTACAAGCCGATTCTTGCCTACACAATTGTTTTGACAGTTAGGATATTCTCGGCATTATCCCTTGCCATAGCCACTCCAGCAGCCCATGTAATTTTAACAAACACCTAACAGAATCAAGACGTTAAAGTTGACAATAGCATAATAAAAAAATCTCCTTTTAATAAGGAACTGGAGCTGCCGTCATCTTGTTTCAGCAGAGCAAAATCTCCCCCCACCACCACCTCCCAGAACACTTTACAAAGCTATTACATAAAATGCAATGTTAAATGAACAACAAATTACTTTCCCTTTAGCTAGCTTTTAATGCTAATGGTGCTATTTATTCCTGACCTTTTGAAATATTAGATTTTTTAAATGACAACATAAAAAGAATTCTTGTTTGAAAACGCAAGCGACTTTAAACCACATGTTATTGCTTGTAAGTATAGCATGCACATGCATCATTCATTTCAGTGTCCCATTTATGGCTAATTGGTATATATTTCAGTTGACATATATTGTTCTCCTGCAAACGTGTCAAATTCCTTAACGATGTCGGTGACAAAAGCAGAATGCTTGAGATATATAAATTATGCTCTTTACCATATAATCATTCTTATCTATTGGGAATGCTATTTGTGACAAATCAGGTTCAAAAATACACACTAAATTGATTATTTTTTTTAAGCTTTAATATCACACCATTCATGGCAAGTCTTTGATTGAATCCTTAAATGTAGAAATGTTTTGATTTTTATCTGCATCATTTCATAGCGTTTGAAAAGCTCACTTTATTTATTAAAGGAAGAGTAGCACAGCGAGGATCTTAAAATGTATCTTTTGTTATCAGCACAAGAAAACAAATGGGCTATAATTGTGGATATAGAGTGAGTAATTTGGTGAAAAACGCTTTTTGCTGTAGTTTAGGTTTTATAATTCCTGCCAGAAATTACTATTATTTTGTTGGTGGGCAGCATTGCAATCAGAATTTTAAATATGGGAACAACTTGGGCCACGTATTTTCATTACATTTTAGATTACCGTGTGTGATGCATTTTTCTTCTATATTACAAACCATCTGAGAATAATAAAAAAAAAATTGAAGATTTCATGTGACTCTAATTATTACTGAGATATACCAGCGCTCATTGTTGTCTTTAGACAATGCTGTCCACAGTCATTACTTTGCTCCATAAATCAGTAGGATAATGAGGTTCTATCTTTCAAGAAATATTTGAGTGTATCTTAATTTGGCATTGATGAATTCTCCTTCCTGAATCCCTTGAGGGGTTTTTTAATCTATTTTGTCATATTAGAGCTTTCATCACCTAGCCACAGATGACAGTGTTATGTACGTGTATTTATTTTCATACCTTCCTGGGATGTGTCCTCAGAGGTTGCAAATAGGAATTTTATGATGTTATGCCTTGAAGGTTAGTTTTTCCTTCATCTGAGCATAAATCTCAAGATATTTTGCCACACCCTCATACTTCAGAAATACATACTATGTATGGTTGTATTTTACTGTGGAGAAACCAGGCTAAATTTGTCAACATCTTGTTACTGATATAAACTGGCAAGAGTTTATTTGACAAAAGAAATAATTACTTGAAGAAAATACCATCTTTTGCCAAAGAAATTACCTACATTCAAACACCCACTTTTTTCCTCTGCAAACTCTCTCAAATTTGGAGGCAAGAAAAGGGTAAAATGTATCCCCATTCTTAATTGGTCAAAACAGGAGGCTCCAGAGGGCAGAGGAAGAAAAGAGGGGTCGATGTGATGTCCCTTAACCCTGAATGAAAAAAACTAATAGTGACCTCCATGACACTTCTGAACTGTGCCCATACACAAACAGAAGCAAGAAGCAAAGTACTCTCTAAATTAGTCTAAATGTTGGATTCAATTACACAATAAAAATTGAGTAGCTACTGCACTTGATGGCACCTTGAAGACATATATTATGTGAGACCCAAAGACACAAGGTGCATTCAAGTCCCTCTTTGTGCTGTGGCCCATGGAATCATTCTTGTGGCACATATCCTATGAAAAATCTTACCTTTAATTGCATTAAGTAGATAATGGCTTCACATCTCACCAATTAGGGAGGTGAAGGGGATCTAAACCTCCACAGTAATGCACTTCTTCACATAATAATTTATATTATTAAAGTTTTTCATACAATTTGTATAACCTAAGAGTCGCTCTCGTGAAAAATAACAGCAATGAACGTTACTGGAGGTTGGGTGCCTCAGTTTGGGGTGTGCAGTTCCAGAGGGTGGATCCCCCTGGCAGTCCTGGTTATCCCCTTTGAAGGGTGAGATCTCCCCTGAGTGCAGTTCATCTCTCTTAGAAGAGGTTCTTCATTAAGGAGGAATATAGTCATTACCTGAATTCTGTGGGATGCCAAACACAGAACAAGCATGTGTGTGTCCTGCTTGAGACGATGGAAGAGCAAATCCATCCCCTCCTTCCACACAAAGCACTGTTTGCTGGCCACAGCCTGAGGCACACTACAGAAACGTCCACAGGAGCTGCTTAACAGTAAATGAAACAAACTCTTGGTTTAGACAGACAACCTTTTCTGTGCTGTCCTTAATTCTTTACTCCAACACCAACCACCTCACTTTTGATGAGGGAATAAAAGTCATCAGGGAAGAAGTGAGAAGGAGGTTCTCCACCCCCCACAGCTCTCACCAAGGCACTCTCAGTCCCTCATGAGGGGTCTCTGGCCTGACCTCTCATCTCTCTCCAGCCTTTCTCATCTACCCTTGGCTTGCAGTTTGGAAATCAGTGCGTGGGTCCATTTTATACCCCTGCAGAGGCACAGCAAACTCAGTGGGAAGTCAGAGAGGAGAATGTGTTTGCTCCCTCTGCACCCTCATTCTGCAACCATCCGTCTCCAAACCTGCACCTCCCACAGAACACAGGGAGGGTTTGGGAGAGGAGGCTTCTCCTTTCATTAAAGAGAGACTGGAGATCCTCAAGCCTTTGCTTTAATTCCAAAAGGCATTAAAATATCTTTGCTGGGTCATGAAAATCAGCCTCTTCCCTCCCACTGAACCTGAATAACAAACCCTCTGCAGTGCCTGTGACAGAAAGGGCGTTGAAGGGCAGCTGTTGGCAGGACTGTGCCATCCCTTGTGGGGGCTGAAGGGATGGCAACAAAGCAGCAGACAGGAGCGTATTTTTCTTGCAACAGACCCGTGTTGGGGATCAAAAACTTCTTTTTAACCAAGGAAAATGTTAAGAGTGAAGAGAAAAGTGACTGCACTAAAGAATAATTCTCCTTTTGACCCACAGAGAAAGAAGTGCCTAATGAAAAGATATGATCACGGACAGTGTGAAGATAACTGTCTGATCAGATAATGGAATTGTTTTCAGTGATAAGAATGAATCCATTACTAATGCAAATAACGATAATAATTATAATTTGCAATACAGTAAAAATCACCTAGTCTACCTCCTCCTCTGACAGGAGACTGTATAATAAATTATAGGCTGAGAAAAAAAAATCAAAGGGATAAAGGTTAAAAGATTAAAAAAAATTCTGAAACTTAAATGCTTAACAGGGAAGTCAAGACCTGAAAGCAGAAATTGGTGCTATTAAATAAAGCAATTGTGAAGAATGAGATATTATGGAATTGATTAACAAACCAGGAACCAAGCATTTCCTCATATCACTGCTTCTTGTCACAAATTTCAATAATTCTGAAAGAACAAAAAATTAAGAGTTGGCGTATAACAAGGAAATTATTTCAGTGTAGGGGAATATGCTAATAGTACTCTGGGAAGATGAATATAACTTAACACACAAAAAAACCCCAGAAGGTTCAACAAATTAGAGGAGTTTCAGTAGTTGTTTTTGCTTTGCTTTGGTATCCAGAACAGGTCCAGCTGATCCATGACTCCCAACCAGGACTGAATCCTCAGACTGTGCACATTTACAGGGCAGATCTTTCAGGGTTGTCTGGTGCACACCAAGATGCTCATACCCATCGCATAATCTTTGTTCATGTGAAAGATTTGGGATATGGAGACTGTGAAAAATGCTCAGTTTCACCTTTGGAGCAGTAGAATAGGGCAGATGAAACACATTTTGTATGTAGAGTTTGCACTTGAATGGAGCTGTTTTCTTGTTTACAGAAATTCTGCTTTCTCTACTGGTTATGCAGAGAGGAAAGAGTGATACATAAGGTTCATTCACTTTTGGCATCACACCAATCATATGGTTTTAGGGGATGGACCATGAGAATCTATCAAGGGATCATGTGATTCTTCCACATCCACCAATTCTGAGTAAAATGAAGCTACTAAGTGACTGTGTATAAAACACTGTCTTCCAACACCCTTCATTTAGACCTTTGTTTTCCAAGGACAGATTGTCCCATAACAGCCACACAGAAGAGCCAGCAGGTTTAATGACAGGGGAGACTTGAAGAGCAGAGGTGCTGACACCTAGTCAAAAGTAGGGATGACTACCAGATTAAATCAGCCTTCAGCCTCAGAGTGGAGCCTGATTTTCTGTGGTTGGAGTATTTTCTTGCATTTTAAATTCACACTATAAAGCTCAATGTATCCTGCCTAAACTTCTCCAGCAAGTCATTCCTGAAGACAGAGGTTTCTTACCCTGTTTGAAGTTCATCATTGCAGCATTTTTCATGTAGCTGAAAAGCCCAAGGTACTTCAGGTCAGCAAGGTCAAATTAGTTTATCAGAACTTCCACAGTACAGCAGTTTAAGGAAAATGCTTTAACAGCATCAGTTCTAAAAGCAAAGTGAGTGCAAAACTCACAGTCTGTTTCATAACCATGATTTGTGGTTACCTCATAAGTGCAATTTATCAAAAACACGCCCAGCTAATATAACATTAACTGCAGTAACAAGCCCCTGAGGTTCAAACACGTACCCTTCAGCTTGCACACAGAAGGCCTTTAATCAGTGTTTGCAAAAGTCAAAAGCACAACATGCCTCAACTCCCCACATCACATTTCATTGTTTGTAGATGCTTCACCAGGGCTGTTCCATAGTGGGATGTACCCAAGACAAGCCCTCCATGAGCGTCCACACAGAACAACTTTGGCATGAGTTTCCAAATCTCCTTCCAGCAATGAGATGCTTATCTGTAAGAAACCAGCACCCACTGCCTCATCCTCAAAGCTGCCAACAGAGCCATAAAAAAAGATCACAGGTCTACAAAATGTGATTGAAAGACCCGGGGTTTAATTAAAGAATTAGATTCAGGGCATGCATGAAACTAGTGTTCAGATATGTCAAAAGCTGTCAGAGCAGGAACAGGATGAAATGTTCCCGTATTCTCTAGGGGTAGGGCACCAGAGGGAGTCAAAGCAGACATTACATAAGACTTCAGATAGATGAGGATAGTGAAACACAAATTAACTGCCCAAGCACCATTGCAGCATCAGAAGGTTTTAAACCAGACTAAACAAAAGTTGGGAGTAGTTGAGGCAGAACTAATATCGTTTTGCAACAGGACAGTGAGACACCATTGACGCCTGAGGTCCTTTCCAGCCAGATGGATCTCCTGGGATGCTCTGACAGAGCTGCAGTTGCAGTCTGCAAAAATACTGGATGGATTTGCACAGAGGTGGAGAATAAATAAGGGCAAAAATCAGAATTACTATATACAACCTGAGAAATGAAAAATGCTTCTGTGGGATGTGGTCAGCGTAGTTTGTCAACAACCCCTCAGTTCTGTAACATTCTTGATAAGTGTGTGGTACTTTCTGATCTTCAATCTCATGTGTTTCATCCCTAAGACAAAATAAAATAACTACAACAGTAATTTAAATGTTTTGGGACCACCCTCTATCATGTTACCTGATAGTTCAACTGCCTTACACAATTATCAGACTGAAACACTGACCTTGTGTGTTGGGTTGAGTGGCAAAATGCCAATGCCCAACACAGAGAGAAAGGGTCTTCCCCCAACCCAGAGAAGAGGAGAGAGGGGAAAAAACCCCAAACCAAAACCTGAAATAGCAAGCTTCTTATATTATACAAAAGAAAGACAATTAAAAACAGAATATGATATAATGCATATATACACAAATGTGAGAAAAAACAAACAACAATAACTACCGAGTCACCCAACCAAATAATACAGATTCCAACCACCCAAGCCCCACAAAAACTCCCAAAAACTCTTCCAGAGAAAACTCCCAGCAAGAGAGGAGAAAAATTAACAAGAAAGTGTTCCCCTCCCTGGATAACACAACGGGGATGGCGGCAATGCCTGATCTCAGCAGAGCAGAGCAGGGTGTGCTCACAGGTCTAAGGTAAAGACCAAAAGAGACAGAAGCTTCACCTCCCTCTCTTTTTATACTTCTTGATGATATCAGTTGATATTAAATACCTGTTTGATTGCTTAAGTCAGGTGATGCTTGTCCCTTCTAATCTATGTCACATCCTTTGGGCCCACTCAATTGAGGCCTGGCTGAGGCCTGGTTGAAACTAAAGCCAAAACTACCACCCCTTGTTACCCCGAGTTGACAGAATACCTTTCCTCCTGACCACCATGTTCTGCTTGCTAAGGACTTTTCCATGGACTAGGCAACTAACTGTGTGTTCCCAACCCCCTGCATACAGCACTGCTCTCCAGGACATCTGTTTAAACAAGGAACATAGGGAGAAAATTACCTGGAAAAGGACGCTGTAGTGTTGTCTGTGGAAAAACACACTTGGATACAATAACTCCTGCATATATCGTGCAGTACCAGCATCTTTCCTGCTGAATTCTGCACTGCTCAGAGTTCACTTCTTTCAATTCCACTCATTTTGAGCAGTCAGGAGTCATCTATGTTGGTGTTGGTTGAGGGACATGGGCTAAGAATACAAATCCATTATGATGGTCACAAGGTGAAAAGTAGAACCTCTGCGCAACACATTGAACTGCAGAGCTTCAACTGCACCCTTGTGTGTGTTTGCAAACCCAGAGGCAGGGCAGGGAGGGGATTTGTGTGTGGGAAGCATCAGGGCAGTGGGGAGGTTGCTCTTTGTACTACAAAGGAAGAGGAAATGTCTAGTCTGGTGTCTGCTCTTATCAGCTGGCGGCAGACGGAAGCTCCCACTGGAGGTGCAGAGCTTATTCCTCAAAGGGAAGGAAATACTCCTTGCTGCCCTTAGGAAAGGGAGAGTCACCTTTCTAACTCCTCAGATTACTGTGGTTTAACAAACTCTGCATTCACAGCTCTCAATCTCACCACTCCTTTCTGTTTGGTAACCTTCCTTGCTCTCCTTACTGCTGGAGCACAGCAGTGCCTCTGTCCCAGCACACCAAAATCCAGGTTACACACTGATTCCTTTGGTTTCCTTACACTCAATCTGGTATTGTCCTCCTTTTATGTCTTGGCTTTGCTGCAGTGCACAATATTCCTGGAGTAAGCTTATCTGACCTTATCACTCTCTACAACTCCCTGAAAGGAGGTTGTAGCCAGGTGGGGATTGGTCTCTTCTCTCAGGCAACCAACAGTAGGACAAGAGGCCATGGGCAGGTTTAGGTTGGATATCGGGAAGAAGCTCTTTACGGAGAGAGTGGTCAGGCATTGGAATGGCCTGCTCAGGGAGGTGATGGATTCTCCAACCCCGGAGGTTTTTAAGGTGAGACTGGATGTGGCACCATGCTCTAGTAATCAAAGTGGGGTTGGATAAAGGGTTGGACTTGATGATCTCAGAGGTCTCTTCCAACCCAGCTGATTTTATGATTCTGTGATTCATTTCTCCATGTTTGTGTCAGCTCACCTGTGGACACTGACAGAAGGATCACAGTGGCTGCAATCTATCAACTTCTTAATTTTCTTGCCATCACATGGTAGTGAACACCATGTCCAAGTCCAGTAACTTCTGCCCTGGGCACAAAGCCAGAGCTCCTGGCATATGGCATCTACTAAACTCTTCCCTATTATTACAGTCTCTGAAAATGAGAAAATAGGAACAACTTTAAAATTATAGCCAGCACTGTATGTTAACCAAAGATGATACAGAATTTCTTGGTTTGCAGAAAAATGTTTACAGTAAACTGACTTAATATATGGCATAAGGATGGCACAGGAGAGTTTTTGCTCCAATATATTGATCTGTGCATCTCTGGAACTGCACAAGCTATAGTGAAACTTCTTGCTTTGTTTGAATACCCACATTCAGGTCTCTAATTTGAAGGAAAAAAAGGACAATGCATTATTGTGATCTGCATCGGTTCCATCACAAAAGTGTTTGTGTGTTAGAACAAAGCAAGGCACAAATGAAAACTAATAAAACAGAATGGATTCCTTAAAAAAGTAAGTATAAGCTTTCCAGTATTATTACCTAATGAAATTGGCAAATAACAGGCATAAATCCCAGTTACACAAAGCATCTGCACTTCTCACCAATTTATCCAGGCTGCATCTCTTGAAAATTGATCAGCTCTTGCACTGAGTAAAGGAACTCTGCATCTATTATCCTTAAAACAGGTATCTATCTAATGCACCTATTCAGAAACTGAAAGAAGCTGGATGCCGCTCTCAGGGAGGTTGTTTTGTAAGTTGTTCTATTCCATAGCTATTCACAGGAATACATCTGCAAATTTCAGCAAGGACTGAAGTGCTGAGGCCTGAACAACAGGCCACGAGCCAGAGCTGACCTCTAGGTGAACCTTCCAATCTAATGTTATAGTTAGCCATGTATCTGCTTATCAGCCAAAATTCTGTATAATCCTTAGCAAAATACGCAATATCATAAGACTACACCTGTATCAACATGTATGCTTGTTAGTAAGATATATTGATATTTGCTTATTAGTGAAGATTAGTATCTGTTCATCACTGAGATGGGAATGTATCTGTCCTTCTGTATTTAGAGACAGGGCAAGGCCATGGAAGAAGATGGTTGGTCTCGTTCAATATTAGACGTTCAATTGACTCCCTTGATTTTCCTCTGAGCCCTGGCCAGGCTTTGGGCAAAAACTGAGGGATGAAAGCTGGGTATTTTCCACACTAAATAGTGATGTTAGCTTGTTTGTTTAACAATATAAAAGCTGGACCCTCTCAAAGCAAAGACAGACCTTGCCTATGAGTGGATGCACCGCGTAGGATTTCCCAGTTCCCAGGAGTGGTTCTCTGATCCCTCACTGTGATGAGGGCTCCCCAGCTGACATGTGGGTCTGGATGGTGGGAGTGTATTAATGGGGTAACTGGGGATGTATCTTTCTTAATCACTACAGATACTCTTAGTAGTGATGATTAGCTTATCCTTTTATAATTATTTGCTTCTTCTGTAATTCTTTGCTGTTTTGCACTGTAGTTAATTTATACACCTAAAGTTGTTGTGTCTCTTGTGCTGCCCTTCATCCCTTGGCTAAACAAGGACCAACAATTTATAAATAAACTCTCCTATCAAGATGGGGCTGTACTTTTAAATACAAACACACTCATGAGAAAAACTGAAGATTCTGAATGCACATACATGAAACTCCACTGGAAACTTCAGCAATGTGCTAGAACACTGAAAGCAAAATTTGGTTCTTAATGTGTCTCTGAAGACTGTAATTATTTTTCCCATTGTACTAGTAACATTAATTGAATGTTTAGCTGAAATCAAGTTCATTACAAGTTAAATACAGTACCTCACCTATTAGGATGGTGTTTATAATTATAGTCATAAAGCACTTGTAAAACATCTTCATTGCAGCAAATAGGTGGAAGTTGGGGTGTAGTGGCTGCTACGTCTCTCAGTTCACTCTCTGCATCTCTGCAGCATTGTAGACTACGGTCACATATGCCACTGAATATCCACAGCTAGTGAAACACTACTCAGTTTTAGAGGGACATGGCCCACAACTGTTAGCAGAAAAATATAATATTGCACAAATTGTTATGCAAGGTTTTTTTCAGTGCAGCTGGACCTTACTAAACATTCTTAGATCTATAAAGAGGTACATTCTCACACAAACATACCTGGTTATTGGCCTGATCAGGTAATTTTAACAATAAAACAGCTTTTAATAACACAAGACTGAAAAGATTTTAGTTCTCTTTGCTAAATTTTGTATTACATTTCCTGGCTCTCTGAGAACATCATTACAGAAAATATCTGACCTGGTTTTGGTGCTGCCCAAAGTCATTCTGTCTTAACTCCAACAGACACCCTACTCAGAGCTACACCAGCTCTGGTGGGAGTTGAGATCCCCAGCAGTGAATGGAGTACAACAGTGAACTGAAAATGCAGCAGCCTCTTGTTGAAGAATGTGTGTGTGGCACAGGGGCCTGCAAGTCCCTGGCAGAGAACCACATCTTAGGTGTTCACATATCTAAAAAGTTGGAAAAAAATCTTTTAAGCAGCGCATATGGTTGGTGTCAGTTTTGCTCAGTCACACACATGGGGGAACATCCAAATGCAAGTATAACCACTTGGCCTTTCTCACTCTCATAGGTTTCTTTTTATAGCCATTTTCATGAGAATATAGTGACACCCAAAAAGAAAAATTAGTTTTAAGGTATTTTATTTGACATGATTGAAGACACACGAACACTCAAGATACAATCCAGACAAGTTGTGAACAGCTCCAAACATCAGTGAAATCTGAATTTATCTTGCACAGAGGTGAACAAGACCACAATGGTTGGTTTTATAATATAGTTTAAGACTATTTCAAGCAGGTGAGTATCTGTGACGTTACGCCCAACAACTTTTATACTATTCATCCGCTTAAGCCACTTCATATCATAAATATGCAGCTTATCTTGGCAATTAAATCTCTGCAATATATAATTAGCCTTCTCATAATAATGCATTAAAACTCCTGTACATAAACATTGGTATACTCATACCAATGCAAACTGTCCTAACCATCACTGCACATTTATCATACTCTAGCACAATTAATCATTCCATCACAATTAGCTGCTAAACTTTAGCTTGGAGTTCAGTAACTTGGACTCAAACTTGCAAGTTGCTGCTTAGAGCAAAACTTCTGCCAAGACCTTCTGCTCTCCCTATGGACAGCAAGCCTTGTCTTTTCAAGATTAAGTCGCACAATGTCACCTGAAACCCCTACCAAAAGAATGCTCTGCAGGGAACCTCCTGCAGAAGTATCAGAACAATTCTAAAATTTACTCATTTCCTAGCAAATCTCATATTAATTTTACAGCCTACCACCCTTATTCCAAACTGGCATCCACATGCCTCTTACAATGTAAAGTTGTTTAACTGGGTTATAGTCTACAGACCACAGCATAATACTCTACTTACAATTCTAATTCCTTAGAAAGACAAGCTAATTTTCCATTCTCAAAGATGGCAACAAAGACAGCTGGGAGTTTGTTCAGTAGTTCAGTGCTCTGCAAAGATAAGCTTGATAGTGCTTCAGACTGAGGGAGAAGTGCAAAAATATGCAAACCACATTTTACAGCTACAGTAATTTCACCAAGCCCCTGCCTGGATCCAGATGGGATCTTACAAAAGGTGAATACAAAGGGCAGAGAATCACCGCTGTGCAGGGAGCTGTGCTTCAGAAGAGCTGCAGAAACTACCCATGGCATTCTCTGCAGACAGGCTGAAAACAGCACAAGAACCACGGGCCATCTGATCTTGCAGGTCACCTCCTCTTCACCGGGGAGAGGAGGGGTGGCAGCCATTTATTAGACCAACCTCTGTGTTAAGGTCACTGAGAACTAATCTGTGCACAATCAGGTTAACATGGCATGCAAAGACACTGAAACCTATTTTTCTTTAAGAGTTTTGGCTTTTGGTAGGTGGAAGTGGTAAACAGAGACTGGGTCTTACCTGCAGCTACAATACTTGAGTGTTGCCTGACTTTGGAAGGTAGTTTTGTGTTTGTTGTTGGTTTTGTTGTTTGTTTTTTTTTTGTTTGTTTTAAACTAGAGAATATCCTAATTAAACCCCAAAAACCTAGTGAAGAAGCTGTATACCCAGATCATACAAACTGATTTAAAACTTGGTTTAACAGGAGGATTCATCCATTATTATGATGAACTGCCAGAGATGGAATGGTCATCACCTGAAACAAAGAAATGGAAACCCCAGCAACATACTAGTGCATCTGTGTAATGTGCTTAACTGGTATGACTTGCATTGCAGGAAGAATGTTGTATTGTCTGACACACCAACATTTCTTTCCTATTATTATAAGATCAGCCTTTTACATTTCATATCTTACCATCTTTAAAAGCCTATAATTACAGAAGCTGATTGAGAAACTATGTTATTTAAAATTAACAGCTGAATGAAATCAACAGAGGCAAAGAGCATTTTTATACAAGAAAATAGCACTGTAGAAAGAAAGAGTCTGTACAATATTTAAATATTATATATACATAAAATTATATTGTTCATAACTCATCTTAAAGTTTCTCTTGTTTGTAAACCATGGAAAGCAACACACAAAAAAATCCCAGTATTTAGCTTTTAAAGCATTTAGCAGGCAGCAGGAAATCGACTGCTAGCAAGCACAGTTTGTAATTATAGAAAGTATCCAGCTGGATACTGTGACTGGCATTCTCCTTAGTCCTTTATTTATATTTTTTTTAAAGCTGAATGCAGAACACATTTCCCATTCAACTAGGGAATTCTGCAGGAAACAGAAAAGTCAATGACAAAATGCTGTTGATCAGTTCAGTTCTGCAGCTCTTTAGTGTTGCAAAACTGCAGGATAAATATAGAAAGCTTAAGTGCAGGATTGGAAAATAAATTAGTGAAATAATTGATTAAGCTTTAATCTCCCAAAAGTGTCAGTAATGGATTTAACTCATGCTCAGCTTATTAAAAATGAAGGTTTAGATTAATAATAACATTTCCAAGTTTCAAAAATGTAATGAATTCCAGCAGGTAATTGGGCAGCTCTGTATAAATGCTCTGAAAGTGTCAGCATTTTAGGGTGATTCTACGTGGCAGCAGTCTGCTAATTTGGAGTAGGATTTGGATTTGGATCCAAAATTGACAGTTCACGGCAGATATAGAATGTAGGTGTCAGAAGTTTTCCACCTCTAAGATTTTGCAAAATAAAAACTATTCTATTTGTAAAAGAGCTATTCCAGGTGGACATGCTTAAGAAAATGCTTCCAGAAAGCTGTTATTTGGAAAATAAGATGCTACCATGACCACTATTACATTTCTCTTGTATTAAGAGTTCTTTGCTCATAGTCATGTAAGGAAGGCTTTATTTAATACTATTTGTAGATTCATTCTGTTGGTTTTGGCCTTCCACTTTATTGGCCATTCAACTCAACACAGCAATATGTTTTACTCAAAGTGTTTGCTACACAAAATATATTATGGTACTCTCAATCTGAATGTTTTCTCTTTTAAGTCACTTGTATGTTCTGGACAGTCATCATCCAGCTGTACTTCCAAACCTCAACATAGGAATTAACAGGAAAAGAAAGTATAATCTCCAAGAAAGCACTTCTCCAAGTGCTTGATAAATCAGATGGGTCAGAGGGACTTCGACAGTCTAGAGAAATGTGCAGACAGGAACCTCAAGTTCAGTGAAGGCAAGAGGAAAGTCCTGAAGCTGGGGAGGATTAACCCCATGCACCAGGACTGGCTGTGGACTCAGAAGCAGCCTGGCAGCAGTAGAAGACCTCGGGGTCTTGGCAGACACGAGGCTGAGCATGAGCCAGCAATGTGCCCTTGCAGTAAGGAATGCCAACAGTCTCCTGGGCTGTAATGGGAACAGCACTGTCAGCAGCTCCAGGAAAGTGATTACTCCCCTTTATTCAGCCCTAGTGAGACCACATCTGGAGTGCCAGGACGGATTCTGCGCTCCTCAGTACAAGAGAGACATGGACATGCTGGACTGAGACCACCAAAGGGCCATGAGGATGAGGAAGGGATTGGGGTACCTTTCACTTGATGAGAGGCTGAGAGAGTGGGGGCTCTTAGGCTTGAGAGGGCTCAGGGGATGACAGGAATGTGTACAAATGTCTGATAGCTCACAATAAAGATGGAGCCAGACTTCGCACAGGCATACAATGAAGGAACAAGACAGAGGCAATGCAAACAAATTGAAACTCAAGAAATTCCTTTTAAATGTAAGAAAAAAATTTTTTGCAGTGAGAGTTGTCAAATGAGTTGCCCAGAGTTTAGGCATCTCCATTTTGAAGGTATTCAGAACTGGACAAAGTAACCTGTAGTGGCCAACACTGCTCAGAGCTGAGAGGTCGCACCAGACAGTCAATGGGTGTCCCTTTCAACCTCAACCTTCCGTAATTCAGTGGGTTCAGACAGAGGATAATAAAAACAAGTTTAAAACACCTAAATGGGAAATAGCTTTGCTTGTAATAATCTTCTGAAGTATAATGAGGGCAATGCTAGCTAATTAACCTAACAGCTTGTTCTGAGAACTTTGACAATAACTTTGCCTTGTTTTTAAACTGGAGCAATCAGTATTAGGCTCCCAAATGTAAGTATTTCCTAAACCTAATTTTAAGGATTTCTGAGGATTTTCTTTTTTTTAGAATTTAACAAATTCAGTTCCAATTTCTTTGAGTCACTGATATTCAGCACTTTGAATTCTGAAAGCATTAGGTAAAATCAAAAGAATACTATAGACTACTAATTTGTTCCCATTGCCAGAGGATGGTGCTGTTTAAACACATATCCCACATAAATACAACCCCTACAACAACCACATGGGTTAGTGAGTTTTTCTCAGGAGGAAGAGGAAGTAGAAGAATAAGGCAAAGAGATTAAAATTTTGTAGCTTTTTAACTAACCTTTGGGACCCAACAATAATCAGTGTATACTTAATACAGATAGATCTTTAAGCATGCTTGAGTAACTTGGGAACTTTTACTACCTCTGGAACTTTTGCTCCCAAAACTTTTAAAGTGTCTTTCAAAATCCAGCCTTTGGTCATCAAAGGGCACAAACTGGCATTACCCCACCTTACTAGCTGTTCTCATATAGCCTGCTGAAACTCAAGTTGATTACATGACATACGAAAGTCAAAAAATGGAATAGGGGCAGATCAGTCTCACAAACAGGCTGTGGTGGGGAAAAGGGCCATTAGTAATTTAAGAAATCAATACCAACTTTGACACTTTTAGAAGTTGCAACATCAATGGCCATGGCTTTGATTTCAGTGTCCCCAAACTGCATAAGTGTTTTGATCTCGCGCCGGTTCGGCACTGAAGCGTCAGTCCCAGTGAGATCCAAGCGAAGGGTGCCACACTTCTTCACGCCGGATTCGGTGATGAAGCCAACGTTGTCTTGTTCTGAGCTATAGATGTTGATCACTATTACAAGCTGGGAAGGTTTGGCCGGCGTGTAACTGCGTGTCACAGTTTCTCCAAGGGCTACAGATTGGTCAGCTGAGATAAATTTGTCAAAGACATCAGTGCACCAGCGTGTGCCATCTTTGACCAGAAGCTTCTCCGGTGGGTGCTTCCCCTCCACGAAGCGGTTGAGCACACCAACGCCGTAGGTGAGCGGTGAGCGCCGCACCTTGATGACAGCAGGGTCTAGGCCAAAGAGAACAGCTCCTTTGAGGATGGTGAGCCCCACATCCTGAGGAATGATGACTCGACACCTCGAACCAAAAGCGCTTTGCACGGCTTGTTGGAGTAAGGGGGATTCGGCAAAGCCACCCACCAGGAACAGAAACTTGACATTGGTCACTTCTGGCTTGTCAAACACTTCACCTAAACAGAAACAGAGCCCATTACATAATGAAAAACACACTGTGGTACAGCAATGCAAGTGAGAATCTCAGTGTCTGAGTGCACTGAATGTTCCATTCACATGCACAAGATCTGAAACTGCCACATCTATGCCCACACTGCCACTCTCAGCATTCACTACTCCTCCCACTTCTGTAGTCTCTACTATACTCTATTTCACTATGAATTCACTTACCTCAAAGCATACAATATTTATGAAGTGGCATTTAAAACACAACTTTTTATTTAGCTTCTGCCAGTAACAGGAGACATACATTTCTTGCAACAAAATCCTGCCAGTCACATTGTGGGTAGTAGAAAAACATCTTGCCACCTCAAGTATCAGTGAGACATTCTCAAACCTAACTCATTCGCATACCCATTACTGCGTTCCAGATAAATCACCCCATTTCAAATTCACTTATTATTTCTGACCCTGACATCTTAACCACAATAAATACCACCTGTAAAATAGTATCTCCTTACATTTTTACAGATGTTCCCTCTTAGCTCAAGCCCACATCCCCTACTGTCGAGAAAATCATGCAGTTCAGTTGTAGGCTCACACTTAGTTGAAATAACTGAGGCAACATGACTGAGTTACTTGGCACAACTGTTGTAATTCTATGTCTCTCGCTCCCTGCTCACATATAAGATGTTCAGTTGTCTTACCAGACTGTGACCAATGAGATTTACCTACTAACCCCTCATATAGTGAGCGAAGTTGGATATTTCATCTCAAATATGATTCAATTAGTGCTTTGTAATACATAGAACAGAAACACTTTGCTCAATACATACATTATACTCTATGTGATACAAATACAACCCTCCACCACAAACACCTTAAATAGTAATTTTCCCAATAAGCCCATGTCACTTTCTGTTACTGGATAAATAAATTCAGTGCTGTCAAGCCATGTCTGAAGTACTTCTACCATGATGCCTCATTTACTATTTGCAATTAAGGGATGTCAGTGATTTGGACGGTCATGAACAAATGCAACCTTTCACTGGGGAGAAATGAATCAGAGGTGTCAATAGCCGGAATAACCAGAAACTAGTTACATCTCTGGCACTCCTAAGTTGTTGCCTGAAACAGGAAAAAGAGAAGCAGGATCCGGGTTTCTCGGTGCATTCCAACCTTGTGAATGTTTGCAGCCCTGGAAGCACAGAATAATTGAAGCTTAGGCAGTAACAGGACTGAATCACACTCAGTAACTAGTACTAGAACTAAGCAGGAGTATGTGGTGTTCAGGAGATGTCCCTCACTTTCATATTTTCCTAACTGCTTTGTAGACAACTGCAAGTTTCAGAACTAAATTCCTTGTCCGCAACTGGTGCAGACTAGGAAGGTGGGTTGACTTTATTACAGTTCCTGCTTTGAAACAGGAAAGAAGAGCTTCAGTCTCAGCTCAGCCAGTAAGTGGAATTACCCACAGACACCTACTAAGGTGCTGAACGATCTGGTCAATTGTAGGTTTGAAAAGAGCGTTCATTGCATCGGGGCTCATCCTCAGCATTCCCTGGGAGGACCACTTCACAAAGTCCACACTGGAAAAGAACAGTAAGATAAAAACATTAAAACACTGCAGCTGAGCTGTACAGTCATCACCAAACATACAAACAAATGAATGAGTTTACAGGATCTCCGTGCATTTCACTTGGAAGGAAGTGCCCCACTTCACCCTAGCCCCATACCAATGAAGCAATGTAGAATTTCAAGAGAGAATTATTATTTTTGCTTGTCTAATTGTTGTTTTCTTTGCCTGACTGCCTTCTGCAGCATTAGCAATGCTCAACTGCTTCCTGAAACAGCTGGCAGTCAACCCAGCGCTGATTCATCCCCAGAAGGGCAACATTTAGATTACAGCAGCAGCAGCAGGCCAAAGCCACTGGAAACACACAAGGAAAACAAGCAAGTCTGGAAGCCTCAAGAAGCAGAGGAGAGCACAGCATCTTTAACGAGGCATAACATTTATTAAGTGAATACAGGCATTAGGTAATTCCATCACTGATACACATCTATATAGCTCGGTAATCTCTCTTCCACTAACGCACATTATATGTCAACCTTTATACTTTTTCTGTCCTGTTATCCATTTAATTTCATTTCATTTGAAGGGAACTTTTGGCATTCTCTCTAAGATTCACCATTAAGATTATTAATAAAAAGGAGATGGTCTCATGAGGGGAAATATTTCCAGAAATTTAGAATGATTTCAGAACCTCATTCTCATTTAGAAAGCAACGCTTAGCTGGATTCCAAGTCATTTAGGCTCACAGTATATTTACCAATAACTTTTGAAAGAGATGCATGAGTTCCTGCCTGCATAATACATTAACAGAATCACAGAATAGGCTGAGTTGTAAGGGACCCTCAAAAACTAAGGTACATATAGTAAATACCAAATCTTTCCCTCTCAGGTCCCAAGCATTCTGCCCCAGATTCACAGGCTCTCTTGTTCATTCTTTTTTATGCCATTAATCTCCAGGTTTCCTGTAGTATATAATTTCAAAAGATGCAGAATACCCATTTCTACTTTCTTCTCACTTTCTTTTCTGTAACTGCCCATGATCTTGTCATATAGGGTGACTTCTTGATACTAAAAATCATTAATTAAAATCTCTGGAAGGTATTATGTCTCCCTACCTATGGAGCAAATCATCCAATTGGTAAAATACTAGCAGAAGCAAAAGCCTGCCATCACTTCAAAAGAAGAATGCTTTCCCCTTGCAGAGCTTTATGCAGTAGTACATGTTCTCACCAGTGATTTGATACTGCTAATAACTTTCCTCAAGCCATGAACATATTTACACATCTCATGATCTTGGATCTGTTCCAGTGCCCAGGGCAATAAAAATTAAGGTTCTTGGTAACTAACTTCTAGGCAACAAATTCTGTGTTTGATCTGACATTCCTAATTAACATGAAAGGGACTCACAATATACAGTCAAAGTCAAGAAAGTGATGCAGTGGTGGCCTAAAAAAAGTCATCAAAGACAATACCTGAAAAGTCTTGTACAGAAAAGCCTTTACAAGAGATTGATCAGAACTCTTCATTCTGGAGACTGCACTTGAGGCAATCCCATTTTCCCATCCTTACACTACATTTTTACATTATTATCTTTCAGCCTACATGTAATTAGAATACTTTAATTATTTTGCTTTGCTACCAGTGGTTAATTCTACATCCATTTTATTTCAATTGTCTACTCACTTGCTTTTCCTCAAGGCATGTTCCACGCTGTGGCCTCGAAACTTCTTGTAATAGTCAATGAAGGAGAAGGGCAGAGTGATGTTCAGGGGGTTGGTCCTGTCTGGGGCTGCTGCCCGTTTGCGGGACTCAAACGCGATCATCAGATCCACCCAGGCAGCAGGACGCTTGATTTTAAACTGCTCAATAAAATCTTCTCCAAATATTTTACACAGCAGCTTTTCAAATTCATAGTCCACACCTAGAGAACCATATGGCCCACCTGCACCACAAAGAAAACACAGCTTTAATATCCTGAACTGCTTATTACATTTCTAGTTGACCAGATACACATCAAATCAACACTACTAGGACTGTCAGGGCAGGTCTACAGAAAGAGGTGTCTCCTAAATGTAACAGCTGGTCTAATGCACAATGTGATCTTGCCTTTGCCTCACTTTTACTCCTCTATCATCAAAGCCAAAGTAAAACTAACACTATAAATCAGAAATATTTTTATTAGAAGCAGAGAAAACTGCCTTCTTATCCACACATGAGAAGGTGTAGGCTGGATATTTAGGAGTAGACACTCCTGAGTAATCTTACAGACACCACGACTGAGCAGGCTGAGTGATGAACCACACAGATGAAGATTAGTTTGGTACAGAGACTCAGCAGCAAAAGGCAGCCTGAGTCACATGCTTAACAGTTTAGCCACAGGACAAACTCAAAGGGCATGTGGAGTTTAGGAAGGGAATTCCACTAAAGGAATTGGATGTTACATCTTTGTTGGGGACCAATCACAGTGCATTTTTCCAGGGAATGGTAGACCATCCTTGTTGCAACACAGGTGACCTCTTGAAGAACAGGAAGATGATGACTCTACTAGCAGAAGTCAGACCAGGGCCATGGCAGGAGGTCCTGGCCTGAGTGGGAATGAAGAACAAAGGACATAGCAGTTTCTCACTCTCCCAGTGTGAGGTTTGCCACCCAAAAACATCAGACCCATTAAGTGACTCACCCATCTCTGCTGACCAGCAGCTGGGTTATATTATTTTGAATGCTGGTCTTATTTTAGGAAGAACTGTTAGTAAAATGGAATGAAGGCATAAATTTCTTTCGCTGACAAGTCAAATTACTACATACACATAAAATATACAATATAATTACATGAAGCAAGCAATGGAAGTGACATTACCTGTTGCTTTGTATAGCTCCTTAAGGTGTCCTTCAGGGAGCCTGATCTGATGGACAGTCATGTCCACTGTGCCTCCTCCACTGTCAACAACGATGTAACGGTCCCCTGGTTTTCCAAAGGGAGAGGGCAATGGTATTGACATCAGTGTTACCATCACAGCACACTGCAATGAGAGCTCCCCAGGGGCATCAGCACCCTGAGGCACAATGACTACAGAAAGCCAGGAATGTCTATGCTGAAGACTTGACCTTTACTAGTAAAAATAATGCAGTGATTGATAACAAATATAAAAGTCAGATGTTAAAAGCTATTGATTTAACACAGCTGAAAAGTAGGTTAGTGGGACTGCTCATGCTGCTGGTGTACATCCTAGTGGGCTACCAAATTAATACTAAGGTATACTCAAAAGGCCTATTCTGAGGAAAATATGCTGGATGTATTTTAAAACCTGGATTGCTTTCTACCACCTCCTTAATAATGCATATTTTGCCAGAGAATACAGAATTGTAGTTCAGTGTTAGTTACCAAGAATAGCACATGAACCTGCATTTTTTTTCTTTTCCTATTTATAATCACTGTGAGAACAGTGCAGTGCACAGCACATTTGTGGGAAACCCAGTAACTGCCTGCAATATAAAACCAGTGAGAGCAAAGTTTATGCAAGAGAGGACAGTACCTTCCTCCAGCTCGGACCAGATCTCTCCTATGACATTCTCCACCATGAAGGTTCGGCTCTGTCGTTTATGACGCACGTGTTCCTTAGCTAGTGATGGACAGAGAAGAAATTACTGAGTATAGGAAAGGATGAAGAATTTGATAGCATAAGCTGCAGGAAACAAGTGCAAGCAGGCTGACAGGTCTGTATGTATTATTTCTTAAAAAAACGAATGAAAATTACTGCATTGGCATCAGGAACATTCAAATGGCATTCCTAGGAAGAAGGAAAAGTGTTTTTCCACCACACTGATCTTCCTTGATACTAATAGATATAAATTTAGTATATACTAATTACCTAATACAAATAATACAAACTAAACATATATACTAATAATGTCATAAGAAAGCTATACACAGGTCTGACTTGGGGTTTTTTAATATATTCTGGATTGCAAAGTGTGGGCTGGCAGCCAGCTGTGCTCATCACAGCTTCTATCAGCAGGCAGCAGCCCCAACCACTGCCTTTCAGGATGTCAGTCTGTCTCAAAACTAACAGCCAAAAGCACTGCTGGACAGGTTAGGAACTTCTTAAGGACACAGTGATAACCAGGTCTGACCCTCATAATATTTCAAATATAGATAAATTAAAAAAGCATAATCTAGCAATGCTATTATAGCAATCAGTTAACTTAAAAGACTTAACTGCTCCTTAAGACATAAAGATGCAGAACAGTCTGTGAGGAGAAAGCAGAGTCATGAGAACCTTTGCTGTTATGCTTCTAAATCAACCTATTCAACTGAATGATCAAAAACCCCACATTCCCTGTGTAACCTTCACTCATCTTCAAAGGTATTCTATACAACACTACAGAAGAGAGGCATCCTGTCATGTGTGAAAATTCTTTCTGAAAATATCAGCATGCAAATCACAGAATGCATTTTGCTTCCTGTTTCTATAGTGCCTATCACCAGAAAATAGAGCCAGCAGCTCCACTTGCTTCTCCCCCCAAAAGACCCCCCGATGCAGACAAGCCACACCAGCCTCACTGCACTGACTTGGCAGCACAGTGGGAGCTCACATGGCAGGGCATTCCATGACTGAACAAGCACTGGGTCCAAGCATGGGCCTGACACAACCCACAGAAGTCAATGGCAGTCCTTTCATTCGATCCTGTGGGCTAGATGTGAAAACAAGAGCCAGTCTTTAACTACAACTGAACTAAGCTTATCCTGGCTACTCTGAACAGAAAAATTTTTGTTTTGACTTCACAGCCATAATATGGTCCTTGGAGTGCTTCTCCCTGTTTGTATTTAAAGGGTTTTTCTCCTTAATCTGTTCTCAGCTTGTCTTGGGTGCCTGCCATGCCTTTATGAAATTTTAATTCTAACCCCAAATTAATTCACTCCAAACTTTGTTTTCATTAATTTTGACATGAAACCTTTCTCATCTCCAATAGCTTTTACCATACAAAGTCAAGAAGGAGAGTGGTAACCCCATCCAAGAAAAAGCCCATTAGCAGAAATCCATGATCTGACAGATTCTACCCAGCTTCAAAAACTTAACCAGAGAAACTCTTTTTTTATTTTCCCAGAGGCAAATCCCTGTGTTGTCTGAAAGTGAGTCCATGTAAAATCACATGGAATTGGAATAGTCCAGGACATGAACGAGGGGGACAGAAGCCGAGGGGCCCCTGAAGGGACTGTATCCTGAAAACAGATTGTGCCCTGTACTCTGTGTGGGCTCCAGACACTGAACACATCTGACAAGGGCTGGCAAGGAGAGGCATGGATTTAGGAGAATGATGTAGTGACCTGCCTAACTGAAAAAAAAATATGCTCTGGTAAGTGCAGGAATAGCTTTACTAGCCTAATCTTCCATTTGCCTCTACTGTTTTGACCTTGCAAATGTGAGAAAATACAGATTCTTCTGTAAAATTCCTTCTGGGATAGACTGTCACACTACTATTAATATCAGGGCAACTATTACAATTCACAGAGATGTGAAATATGTGCATTATGGAGAAATCAAATCTTACTGCTGCTGCTTTTTTTTTCCTCTCCTATTTCCCTCCAATTTCAATAAGATATCAATCTCGTGATGAAAGATCTTTCAGCAAGTGACTTACACTGTGGTCCAATCCCTGTCAGTCACTCTATGTCAATCCTCAAATATTTACACTACTAAGAGATCTCAGGTCAATAACTCAGAAGTGCCCTACGTAGTTGGTCTTCTGTGAGCAGATAAATTCATTGCTATATTCCAATACTACTTGTTCCAGTGAGTGTTGAAAGTCATGAATGATACCTCATAAAGATGACATCAAAAACCATCTGCCAAAACTCTGAAACACCTCAGAGTAACAGTTTCATTGCAGATCTAGTAATTTAAAACTGCTTCACTAATGCATCTAATCAAACACATAATTGTTTCCAACAAATTAAATTAAAAAAACTCGATCCAACATGAAGTACTGACGTAAGGCAGAAAAATACTGCTGTGAAATACTAAAAGACTCCCACCAACATCCAAATAAAGGCAAGGATAGGAAGCTACCTGCATACTAAAATTCAAGGAAGAAATTCCTTACTGAGGGTGGTGAGGCCCTGGCACAGGTTGCCCAGAGAAGGTGTGGATGCCCATCCCCGGAAGTGTCTAAGGCCAGGCTGGACAGGGCTCTGAGCACCTTGGTCTGTTGGAAGGTGTCCCTGCCCATGGCAGAGAGGCTGGAACTAGACAATCTTTAAGGTTCTTTCCAACCCAAACCATTCTGAGATGTCTGTTGGATCAATGTCCAAACTAGTCTAAACCACAACAAACAGCAAAACATTTTATAAAAGCAAACTGATGGTAGCCTGAAATATTTCAAGAGAACAAGGACAAGAAATGGTAAGAAAACAGCCCTCGTGGACAGAGTAAACTTAGGCATAAGAATCTAAAAAGTGAATTCAGAGAAGTACCCTGTGTAAATCCAGTTCCAATGGTGTCACTCGGGCTGTAGCCATTGACAGGTGCCCTACTGCTCAGGTCTATCATCTGGTGCAGGCGGAGCTTTCGGCAGTAGATTGAGGCAGCCTCAGGTTCCAGGGCAATGATCAACTGCTCGGGATTTTCAGGAGATGCCATTCCTGCCTGTGAGAGAGAATCCATCAGAGAAGTGGGGTGGGAAATGCTGCAGCCTTAGCAGACCCTTCCAGTACATGAACAAGGCTCTCCCCAGCTCATGGTCTCAGTTGGGTCACCCCTTCCAGTTCAACTCACAAAGGAGCTGCTGCCAGTGGTAAAGGTCTGGATCTGGGACTTGTCCTGCCCACAATGGATAGCACAACCTCACAGGCTGAACAGTAAGTTTGCATGCACTTACCATGCTAAGTGTCTAACCAAGCAGTTGTGTACATGACAGGTGGAGAAACGACGGAAATCATTTTGAAACCTGTAATGAATGGCCTAAACCTGAACTCATAATTAACCCTTGAATTTGCTTGCTAAGAGGGGCCCCAGCCTCCTTTAGGACATGAAAGAATATCTTTGGCCTCTCCTCCTCACAACAGTATTTTAAGTATTCCTTTCTTTATGTCCCAGATACACACAGTCCTTGCTGAAACGAAGCTCCTGCACTGTTTCACTGTACAGCAATATACAATGTGCTTTGCCAGTAATGCATCTTCTGACTTACAACCAATATTTTCTATTTCAAAATCCATTGCTCTTAAGCACATTCACTTTTACAGTATCTTCAAAATGCTCAGTTTATTCAAGGACTCAAAACACAATAGGGCAGGTTCCCTAAAATGTAGTGAGAGAGCAAGCCTAAAAATAATTCCACATTATAAAATCAACATTTGCCATTCTTTCTACTTTCTCTCTGGATATTCAGCCTTCAGACACATAGATTTTCAAGAAACCACAAGTTCTTATGTAACCACACCACTCTCAGAGCTGGGCTTAGAGAAAAATATACAAATAGCTGACAAAACTGTGTTTTCATTTCTTTTCCCTTGTACTTCTGCCTAATATATGATTTTCTATTAAAACAGATAACATCTTTCAGCTCTGTCTGCCCAACTTTTGGTTTACCTGCTATTATTTTTCAGTTAAGTGCCTGAATACTAAAGTACACTAGCAAATACAAACCATAATGAACATTTTTCTGCTTCCACAGTCAGTCTCCCAGCCTTCAGTCCATACACATAAATTGTGGTGCCTCCAGAGCATCCTCAAAAGAAGGCAGACACACATGGAAAGACTGCAGACCCGGACTGAAATTTGGCTTCTTTCATACAGCTACACTGTGTGCTATGGGAATTGCTGTCTAATTTACACCTGCAGCTAGAAACTCAAAGTAAAGCTGGTTTAAAGGCAGTACCAAGGTAAGCCTTGGAGACACAATATTGTCCTTCACATTTGCTGACTCATTTTACCCTCCCCATCTTAGGATATCAGACAAATAGATTCTTACAAGAAAGCATTTTCCTTACTGTTGGTAACAAAAAAAGGCAATATAACAAATAAATTTCTAAATAAAAAAGGGGTTAAACTAAACATGGTTGCTCATTATTTTAAAAGCACATCTCATGATTGGGATTATGGTTACTTTACATCTTTAATTGCTGTTGGGAAAACCTTATGCTTTAGTTACATCCCCTGGACTCAGCAGCATGATCTGAAACTAGTAGAACTGTCTGAGAAGAAAAATACTCTGCAAGTACTAGAGAATTTCAAATCTTGCTAGTTAAGTGGAAACATATACTGAAAAAATATTGTGTGTTTGCAATCAAACTATCAGTCTTTGGAAAATACAGATCTTAAGCAGACAGAGTAACCCTAAAATGTATAAAAGGACTTATCAAGCACAGGTCCAAGCCTGACTCTCCTGCCATCACAGCACCTGCAGGTAAGCATGGTGGCAGACAGGCTTAGATAAAGCTCTGGAGCTGTACTGGGGATAAAGTTCTTGCATTGTGCCTTAGCATAATCCCACTCCTCCAACCTATCTGGATGTAGTAGGCACAAGCAGGGCTGGTTTCATGCCAGCTCACTTCAACATCACTTATCTCAAGCTGAGCTTTTCTACACAGGAAGCTTTGATTTGTTGCATTGGAATGAGCAACATTCAAATATGAATCAATACTTGGTCCTTGACAGACATTTATCTAATCTGCTAAAGAATTCCAAAAATGTATGGTCTCTGCACACAGTTTATCTCATCCCTTTACTGTCTTTGCCTTTGGAGGGTTTGGCTGAAAGTCCAATCTGAATCTTGCTGCAATTCTAAGGTCAGCACTTCTTGCTCTATCCAGTAGGGGCTTAGAGAACAAATAGCTCCTTACTACCCTGCTGCACTTTTCACTTATATTAAATCCATTACTGTGTTTTGTGCGAGCTCTGAATCTGAGCAGCAAGTGGGTTTTTTCAGTATCCAGCAATGTGAATGAGCTCAGCAGTGCTCAGTCTGCTCCACGGACTGGGCACGTGGCAGCAGCACAGACAAATCAGTTCTTAGTCTCAGTCCAACCTACGCACTGAAGACAGAATTGTGTTTTAGGGAAAAAACAGTTTGTTGCTAGGGATATTAAAATCCACAGGCTACAACGTAGAGCATTTGCAAGAGGTGACAAGAACTGAGCTGCACACACAGGGAATGCACTGGTATTTCCTAACTTGAGGAGGAGCAATGTGGGGGCAAGACTGAATTAATTGTGGAATCATCTGTTCTAGGGGTAATTCTGGTACAAACTTCCAAGGCTGGCTCTGCTAAAAGAAAAAAGTAAACCATTAACAATAACATCTGCTTCCTCCCTCCTCCAACAGAAGTCTGTACCATGAACTTTTCACACTGCAGCCTGCATGTAAGGAGAGGAAGGCAGTGATCTGCAGCGGATGGGCTCAGATCTGCTCTCAGACCCTCCAAGTATAGCAGATGCTATTCTTGCTACTTTTTCTCTCTAGCTATTATTTTAACATACCCAAAATATCTCCTGAGGAAAACATCCAACAGAAATGACAGTTTTTAACAGTTCAAAGCACAGCTGATCCTAACAGAATCCCATGAAGAAAATGTAGAGGTTTTTTTGCTTAAAAGCTTTTCTTACAGAGTTTGAAGGAACAGTTATGAAGAAGAATGTGTTATTTCACATCATTAAAAAAAACACACAAGGAATCTTTTACAGTGAAAGGTACAAGACAACCAACATATACTTCTATATGTACACATACATGTATATGTGTATGTACATATATGCACATACATATAAGTAAATCTGTATGTTATGTATAAATATATCTGTATGTAGCAATCAATATTTCATACCTAATCTATGTAGTATTTCTACTTAGACCAGGAGAGAGAGCACAACAGTGTACATATATATATATATCCATACACAGCACAGAGAGAATGTGGGGAGATGATAAAGAAATATGAACACACATACTGCTAAGGAGGGATGGAACAATGAGACTGTTTTAATAACAAGCTCTAAGATGAAGACTTAGGAGGCAGTACATCTGTCCCATCATTGCAGCCAAGGAGCAAGGGACAGATGGGAGAAAAATATTGAGCATGCTGAGAAAGAGGAGGGAAAACAGCAGGCAGCAACACAAAGAAACAGTGATGCATTTGTTAAAAATATTAATTGTAGACATTTGGGAATCTGCTGTATTTTACATGTGCTTCTTTCTATCTGCCTCACTCCATGTTCCTGCCCACTGCTGCCCCAGTACTACTGTAATTAAGAACAGAGATACACAAGTTAACAGGCCTGAACAGGACAGATCTAAACAATGTCTCAATATTCAACATTCTATAGATCATTCTGGCAGTGGGACAGATGCATCAATTTGCTTTTTGCCTAGGGCAGATTACATCAGACTTTATAACAGAGCAGTGTCTTGACTTCAGCCTGCTAAGGAGATTTTCTTTCTCCCATAATACTCAGTAGCAGCATAAACCCAGTGATCACTTATGAGACATGAAGGAAGCAGACAGCCATTTCCCCAAAACCACAAAAGCGGAAAATTCATCACAGAATTACAAAAAATTCTTTGAGCACCAAAAAAGTTCTTTAAAATGAATTTATTTGCAGAATATTGCTGCATTTATATACTTGGAAGAAGCAAAGAACACTATGAAAAGAACTATCTGAAATGCAACTTTGCTCATATGCCTGAGGACTAAGATTTCATTTTTTGACAAGAGAAGTTTCAGATTTTCACTCCAATAACACAGGTTTGAGTGCTGTTCATTTGCCAAGATGCACCTTCAACAGCAAAGCTCAAAGTGCTTCAAAGTCTCGAGTACCGGAGCAGTAGTAACTTTATCATCCAGATGCAGCTGAATTCTCAACCTGGTGTTTTTATAGCCGGAGATGTGACACCAGGAGAGAGCCACAGCTGACCAAAACCATTCCTGGTTTCATGAACAGCATCAGCTGCCAAGTGTTAGACTAATTCACCATTAGCAAATATTGAGGTCTGAACTGAAGCTCAGAATAGCAGTCTGAGCACTTCCAGAGAACTCACTGTATTTTCCCTCATTCCACATACAGAATCATCATTACTGCAGATTTAAAGATGCTCCTTTTAAAACCCAGCCTCATATGCCATGACACACAGCAAAAAAGAATTTTTTTTTTATATTTTTTAAATACTGCACTGTATATAACCTTAAAGACGGCATTAGGGTAGAATATCCCATACAGTCTGAGCTGTTTTAAAAGGCAATGAAAGCCATCAGACAGGCCTAGATGAAAAGGTCCCATCTCTGAAAGCCACTGTAATTAGAAGCATCAGCATTTAGCTGTAGTCCTCCACAGACAGGCAAGAATGCTGTTGTTCCATGAGGCTTTATTTATTACACCACAGTGACCTCAAAAGAAATAGTATGTTAGGAAATAACATCACCATTGGCAAGGTAGACATTTTTTATTACTCTTCCTTCAAACTATAGAAAGCAACAGTGCAAGGTTTTTTTCAGAGAGATGCATCAGATACTTTCTTAAAAGAAAAAAAAAAAACCTGACCACTGATCTGTAACACAAGGAATATGCCTTATATGGAGTACACATGTTTCTTTCAGTTATAAAACTGTCTAAAAGAACTGATTGGATGTAGTCTAATTTACTGCTTTGATGTATTTTGTAGTCATCTAAGACCTAATTCAGCACCCCTTCAGGGCTGTTGGCACTGCACTCACAATTCATAGGACATTTCTAGATACCAAAATGAAGCATAAATAGAATAAACAGAAAAACATGTGCAAAAGAACCCTCCTCACCACACAGTTGGAAAAACAAGGCACAGAGATGAAGAGTCTTTTCCTAATGTTGCATAGGAACCCACAATAAGGTGGGAATTCCCTCCACAGCCCCAGAACTCCAGCTCAGTGTCCCAGCCAAATGCTACTCTTGGCCAAACAGCAAGCTTCCATTTCTGAACATGACACACACCCCATGCAGAAGCTGCAGGGACAGCTACATCACAGCTCCTCCCAGCCTTGGGTCCCCACTCTTGTTCCAGAACTTTTCACCTTCACCAACCTCTTTACTTTGAGCACTTCGGAAGCAAAGCTGCAGACCAGGTGAGTGTAATGATCCATTCTTCTGGTTGGTAAGAAGACCTTTCTAAATGTGTTTTACACTAAAGTCCCATTTGTAGGCACCAGAGATAAAAATTTAAAGCTGGATCCCATGAAATAGCTCCATAAAGATAATGTGGTTCATTAAGAAATGAAGCTTTGCAGGACAGTAGTCAGCCAAAACAAGAGAAGCTGAGTATTAACATCAACATTTTTCTATTTTCCAAGGTATTTCTTGTAATTAGGAACAAGAGGAAAGACATGATTGCAAGTTAAGCTCTGTGGCATGAAGGAGGAATTATTGTGCAACTGAATCAAGGCGAGACAAAACAGTGGTTGGAAATTAAGTGCCTTGTGAAATTTACACTGTTTAAACTAATCAGTTCATTGTGTTAAGGGATTCACGATAACACCATCCACTTAGTGCCTTGGGAAGCGAGCTCTTCTAATCCTCCTCCTTTCCCACTAGCGAGCACTTTCTCTAGTTCTGTGGCATCAAACTGGGATGTCACAAATGAATGACTGAGATCTAATTACAGAGGCAGAGCGTGCCAGGGAAGAAGACGAGCAACATGGGAAAAGACTCAGCATTATCCCAAAGAGGCACAGGAGGGGAGCTGAGTTGGCAGGGAATGGGGCTGGTGGATATCCCCACGCTGCAGGAAAAGCACAGGGCATGCAGTTGGGCTCAATCTTCAGCCTTGAGAAGCCTCCACAAAAAATGTGTGAACATTATCACGCCACCACACACACCAGACTCAGATGTGAGAGTGATGAAGAGTGCTGCAGTACAGTAAATATCATGAATAAACAATACAGTGAGGTCAGACAGCCCAGTTATCTCTGTCCACTTATCTGTTCAAAGACAAATTCTTAAAATTGCTGAACAGCCACAAAATAAACAGGATTTTCAAAGATTCCTCTTAGTGACCACAGCAAAGAGGCTGAGTTTGCCAAAGCACAGGAAGAAGAGCTGCTGGGTGTTCCCTCCCTTTCAAAAATGTATCCTCGGGCTTTAAGAACCTAGATGGAAAACTAAATACTACCCTTCTTTTATTATTTTATTTTAAAGCCAGTCAACACAATGTTATGGTGGTGGGTAATACTGCAAAGATCTGACATCCACAGTGTCATAGAGGCCATTTTTGCTCTACAGAACGAAGAGCACTTTGCTTTCTCTTACATAACATTTGCTACACATACATGCATATACATAACAGATATACATAGATGCATACATTTTCACAAATTATTGCTAGTTGAGCTAAAATTAGGTTTGTGGCACATATCCTACTCTGATCAGGTGCCACTCATACTTTGCATTTCACAAGTGAGAAGATGGTGGGTAATTATCACAGCTGCAGAATTCCTTCAGTGTCAGCTTCCCCAGCCATATAGTTAAGTGACAAAACAAGGATGCTCATCTTTCTGTGAGGAAAAAACTGCTTGAAAAAGCATAAATGAAATCTCAGACTATGGTAAAATAGAAGTAACTTCATTCTAAAGATAAGGGGCACATAAGCTATGGAAGATGAAAAGTGAAAAAGCTGCTGTTTGGTTGGAGGGGGCACAAAACTGGAAGTTAACAGATCCCTGTAATAGTTCATTTATTCTCTTCACAAGCAGGACTGATTAAGTAACATGAAAGACATAGAAGGATGAACCCCAACATAAAAATAGGCCTTTAAACTGTCCTTTGGATTTTTGGATTACCTTGAGACCTCTCTTTTGAGACTGCAGATACCTTCCCTTCTGCCATGTGGAAGTAGATCCTGGTACTATATACACTATTTCCCTGCTTTTAAAATCTCAGAGCATACGATTTGCAGCACTTTCTGAATCCCCAGGGCTTGCCCATACCATAAGTTCCTACAAAATAACTACCCCACAGAATATTCATGACCTTCCCACAGCCTTCACCAGCTTACTGCTGCTCTGACTTCAAACAGAACTTTCAAGCTGTGAACTGTGAAGGGAGTTTTTAGGTGAAACCCTCTCACCTGCAGGTAATCAAGACAGATAACAATAAGGACCTTACATTTTCACCCATACAGCTGGTTTAGTGAGCATCACCAGACAACATACAAACTAATTCCAGTTAATAGTAACACTACTCCTCATTTAATAATTGTGCATGAGTGTGTACGTTGAAGGAACAAGAGGTTTAGATTAGCATTTTATTTATAATTACACTTAGTTTTATGGTGGAAGAAGCTCTTGGTGGCCAAGGAGCAGTTAACAACTGCCTGCAGTTGCCTGCAGCCAAGTACAAAGGCAGCACAACACAACTTTCCCCAGTCTTGCCAGGAGATATAACGAGGGGCAACAGCTCATATTGAATCTTTTAGAATTCAAACTAGGTATTACAAAATACCCTTTTTACTAGGAAGGTGATGCAGCACCAGAACAGCTGCTCAGACAGGCATCTCTGTCCTTGGAGATTTTTAAAACTTGGTAAAAGAAAGCCAGTGCAGCCCTGGTGTTGGCAATAACCCTGCCTCAAATGGAAGGTCAGACTAGATGATCTCCAAGAAGGACTACCACTTAAAGCTTCCACGATTCTAAAATAGTGCAGGTATTCTACACTGAGAGAGACCAGAAACCCTTTCCAAAGGGCAAAGACCAAGACACTTCCTCATCCCTTGTCTTCTTTGTGACTTTCACGTCAAATCCTTGAGCGTGTCAGTGGGAGGGAGCCCATTGTGTCTGACACTGTGACAGCAGCACCACTCACTGCTGCCAGCCTGCAGTTATGCAGGTCCTCACAGGTTTCTGGAGGGATTGCAATTAGAACTTTCGCTTAAGTGTCTTGGGAAAATAAATATATAGAGCACAACAGCCCTAAGCAGTCTTTTTAACCTTAAACATCAGCCAGCATCACTTTCAAAAGTGATACAAAACATGGAAAGAAATTAGTTTAATGTATCCAGGATGCACAAGTTACAATATTAACACAACGTGCACTGAAAAAAAAAATAATGAGTCCAGTGTCTTGGTGAGGGAAATTTAGTTCCTAATTAATTCCTTTTCCTGTATTTGGTTGTAGTGGAAAAAAAGGTCTTTATGCTTAGAAGTGTAACAATACTGTCTGAAATAGCAGACATGGACTCGAAGCCAAATTTCTGGCATTCAGCTCTACTACAAGCTTCCTATTTATCATTTGAAAAGTCACTTGGACCAAATTCTGTGAAACAAACCACTAAAGCAAATGCATCAACTTCTGAGTATCCAAGTCAACACCAAGGTGTCCAGTGGAGCTATTTGTGAAGTTTGCTGGGGTGGGAGGTACTTGTACTCCGAATAATCACACTGGCTTTCCTCATGCACACACCTGCCCATGCTGCTTAGCAAGTTGGTTTGGACCAAAGCAGAATCCATGTGATATTTCACTTCTGTTTACTAACCTATCAGTTATCCTATCAGGATAAGAAATAACATACAGCCTGTAACATTTCTACTTCTTAATAGCTGTCTAGAAACTATGGCATTATCACATTCTGAAAAGCAAGAAAATAAATGGGGCAGCTGGAGCCGTTACGAAGCGTGACTTTGATTTTCAGCGCTTTCAAAATAATGAATTTGTAGAGGTGCACCGGCTACAGCCAGAACTGCTACATCTGTGTGGTCACTGATTAGATGAAGCAGTTTGTTACAGATGGCCAGGCTGTCTTATTGAGATAAATGCCTTCGCTAAGCACAGTCTGATTGCCTCAATTTGTTTCTCCTGGTGTTGGCATTATCCAGCTAGGAGCACAGGTTGCTTTACCTGAGCATTTCTATACTTTGTATTTTATACATTATTTTTATGATCTGTTCTTTTATTTTAACATGAACTTGGGAATTATTTGGAAGAGTACAGACTGTTTGATATTATTGATAAAACCTATATTTGTCAGGTCTTCTGGATTTAGTATTACAGTTTCCCTTTCTTAAGTTATAAAACCTGGGTGGTTTTTTTTTCCTTTAGGAAGCAAAGTGGAACATAAGAAAGGAAGTATCTGAATAAAGACCTGGCTACCTATCATGAAGCAGCACTTTTGTTAACAATTCATGGAGAAGGTTCTACAGTTTACCCGTGCTTATTTCTCAAAAAGCTTTTTGTGAATTGCCCATAAGAATGATAATTTCTTGCTGCACACAGGCAAGGCATTAGATTTCTGGGTCATTACAAGAGAGAAAAGGATTTCTTGTACTTGTCAGATATAAAAGAATACCAACTATTGCAGCAGACCAGGACACCAGATCTAGTCTATCACATTTTGGTCTCAGAAGTAATCCCAGAAATACAGACACAGTTTTCTAGGGAAAAGTATCTTGGATCCTTATTAAATAAGGAACAACCACAAGGCTTTGAAATCACCAACATCTTCCTGCACAAAGAAAATATCTCCAAACTGCTTGTTTTGTTGCGCCTGTGCCCTTTAATTCCTCCTAAAGTTTCTCAGGTCTTGGGACCACAAACACATCCAAATTAGCATTACTAAAGCTGAGTCACATATTGCTGAAGGATAATGTACCAAGGTGGAGGTTCTTTCTTGACCAGTTGATGGGACCACAGTAGCATTCAAGTCCATATTTCACTAGGCCAATACTGCTGCAGTTCATTCCCAGGGCATTGTTGCCACAGAACACATTTGAGTAGTCAATGAAAGCTCAGCTCCAAGGGGCATTACCCAGACTTTTTTGCTGCATTACATTATATCCCCCAAGGTGCAGGAGAACATTACTTGCAAGTTTTATCAGTAGCATGCATTAGAAAAATTAAGCCATTAAATTCTCAGAAGCTTTTTAATTTTTCATGTTATAATATTCTAGAAATGGTTTTTTGTACCATGGGCATGCATCAGTTACCACAACAGCTAAGTCTGACTCTTTCTATTTAGGTCTAGTATCACACTTTCAGTCTGTCAGGCTTTCTCCTTCCCTTTATTTTGAAATATCCTCATTGTAGATCCTTATGGCTCAGGCTGATTTTATTAAAAAGACACAAGTGTCCTGACTGAGCAGATTTTCACAGAGAAAACTGTATGTTTGCTATTTTCTGTTAGTTACATCTTATTTGGTACTTTGGGCTTTCTGATTTTGTCGTAATATTTTTCACTGCAGTTCCAACTTCAGCTTGTATTTCTTTTCTCTGTCACTGAATAATATTGGCATCTAAGACGTTTTTTAGACCTATCTATTATCTTTCACCATTGTCCTTTGTACGAACTAATTACAAACAATCAAACCCGCTTGTTTTAGACCCTGCCCACACTCATTCATATTTGTTTGTGGATTTCCATCACTCCCTACTTATTGTAGTTTACAGCCTTTCAGACAACTGTTTCTTCTTTTGGCTGGTAAACCCCATCTAGCACTCTCTTGCCACCAAGCAAGCAGAGTGAAGAATCTAATTTTTCCCTATTCCTATTGGCTTCAGTGACCTTTCAGAGATTTTCTAAGATCCTGGGAAACATGTTTTAAAGCTTTACAAGGTAAGCACAGATCCACTCTGACAGGATGCTATGAAAACGTTTTATTTTACTTGCTTAGCAAAACAAAACCTCCAAATGTTGCAACTTGTGCCCCAGAGGTGGACGAACAGAAATGTACAGGACTAGATTAGCGTAGCAGGTGGCTTTGTCAACTGCCTCTGCTTTCATGTGAACCTGGCTGAGTAACTAAAATGTGGAAGGGGAGACCAATCAGTACCCATTTCCCACTCTGTAATCCTCACCCCTCAATTAGTTATCCTTTTCTAATTAAACATAGCTACAAGATGAAGAATCCTCCCTAACACATCACTCAATAAACATTTTAATCCTTATGATTAAAAGGATCTTAATATCACAAAAGTGGAAGCATAGACTCAAGAGATTGCCAGAGCTACAAATAATCAAGGTAGTTGATGTATTTAAGACATTTCTGCCTCATCTGCCTCACCAACAAGTACTGTTTCAAAAAAATCACCAGCTTTCCAGTGCTGCTTACACCTTTGCATGTAGTTTATAGCAGAAGCCTGTCACACTGTCCCCACACAAATAAATTTCAGTTCCATGTGTTTTCTGTACCAAAGAACAGACTTAGGAAGGAGTAGGTGTAGCTCAGCTTCACAGATTACAGTCTGGTTAAGTCTCTCTAGTCATCTTTTTAAAGATCAAACAAAACTGATGTGAAAAGAATAATAAATATTCAGCATAGGAGCTGGTTAAAGAAAGCCTCTGGAATTTCAGGCTCATGCTTAATCCTATAACCTAGAGGGCCTCTCTTTTTGTTTATATGAGCTTACCATGCAAATGATTTTAATTGCTATTTGGAATCGAAAGATAAATCTACTGCAGAGCTCTAGAACTCCATTTCAAAATCAGTATTTCATACTAAAAAGAACCCTCATATCTCCAAGTAGGGTGACTGACTGATGTTTGCAAGCCTACAGAATATTTTGGGCAAGCTCCCGAAATGCAACATGGTTCCCTTTCTTCTGCTCTGCCCTGAGTGCATTTCTTCTGCCACGTTTTACTTTCTTATTTTATGGCTTCTGCATTCACATACTTCTGTCTCTGTCACACTCCAAAATTTTCCTTAAAACTTCACTCCTATTGGCATGTTCAAGGAATTCCAGCCTGCTCTGCACTTACTGTGCCCAAAGAATGTGTATTGAAAGATGAGCTGGAAGAATGTCTTCACTAAATAGAAACAACCTGCCAAGAGTATTGGGTCCTGTGTTCCTCTAACACAATCTACAGTGCCTCAATTTCATTTGGATCAGGGATTAAACGTGCTGCTCACAGTAATATACTGTGACAGCAAAGTGCTGTTAGCACTGAACCCACTCTCCATGCCTACCTCGATGGGTTTCTACACAAATGGTCTTGACTTTAACTCCTTCAAAGTTTCATCTATTAGTGGACACTGTATTTTTTCTATCTCTCTTTTTTGGCATTAGTAATACAGGACTAACAAACCAAAGGGTTTTCTTGTGTCAGTATGACCTCAGATGACACAGAGGGGGGTATCCACAAGGCTGTAAGTGCCAGGCCCTGCTCACAAGCAGAAAAAGCCTCCACACCTAAGCCTTCCTTTCATTTTGGGGTCAAAACCTCAGGCCCAGTGAAGGTAGTTGCATTTACTCCTCTGCAAGGACAGGAATGAGGGCAGGTCCCATCCACACGAGCAGGATGGAGTCCCTCCCACGTGCTGTCCGACTGGACCATGCTGACAAGCACTTCAAAAAAGAAAATGTATCAGAAATTTGAATTTATTAGTCAAAGTGTGAGTTCTCCACAAGAAAGGAATTTCTAATACTGGCAAATACAGAACTTCTGACAGAACTACATCAAAGCAAAGAATCTGAAACAGAACAACTGGGACACAGAAACAAGAAAAGTTAATGGCAGTTATTACTGGTGGGACAAGGGCAAACCTGACTAAGAATTCTAAGAGTCATTACTCAGGATGTAATGAACACTGATGCAACACACACTAAATCCCACCAGAAATGTTTTGGGAAAGGAAACTTAAGCCTAAGTGGGTCCTATAGAGCTCTGTCCAACTGTGACCAGACCTTAACAAGTGTCACATAGCTTCAGAACCACCTCAGGACATTTGGTAATTAAGCATGAGTGATAGGAAGAAGAGCCTCTTATTCAGGAATAAAGCAATTTTGATTCAGCAAAATAAGCTGTAAAGACATGCAGCTTTCTACATCCTACCAGACTTAGTCCCTCAGGAGGTCCCAGAGAGTAAGATAAACAAGAATAAACAAATACCTGCTTCAAAGAACTCAGGTATAAAAAGAGTTAAGGATACAAAAAGCACAACAGATGAATACAGATAGGGCAGGCAGAGTAAGAGCAAGAAGCAATGAGGAGTAGTTTTCCCAATATAAGTAGACTAATCACAGTCAAGTTTTTGCAGGCATGAAAAAAACCAGCATTTTAGGAAGGGTTTCAGAAGAGGAAAATGAATAAGCAGTACAGATATTCATGTCCAGGACATGCAGCTTATGCCTGAGATGACACAGATGGAGCCAAATGTGGGTTGATTCCCTGTCAAACACGAGGCTACAAAACTCTTCAGTGGCAATATTCTGAAGAGTTACAAACCAGGCCACATTACAGCTGCCAAAGCCAAGAAAATGATGTTGCAGTAACCAAGATGCAGAATCAGTGACAGCTTGGATGCAAGCTCAGCAGCATGAACAGACAGGAAAAGCTGTCATGCAGACAGAATCAGCAGGATTGTCATAGGCTGGATGGAAAGGGAGAGCAAGAACTGTGAGCTGAAGGGAACACCCAGATTACTCATTCCATGAGAAAGCAGCACAGCAGCTGGAAGGGAGCCCTTGTGCAGATTGAGAGTTCCAGGTTAGCAATGTTTTGTTTAAGGCAAAACAGAGATGAGGGGCCGGCAAAGGTGCACTGAGACTGGGGGGCTGTTCAAAAGCTGAGCGCAGATTTCCAACACTTCTTACTCCACTTGATTAATTCCATTACCTTTGCCTAGGCAAGCACTTAATCATTCCAGAAAGGTTGGGCTTTACATCGTGACCAGTGGCTGAAGCCATTAGTACTTTTGCTCTCTCAGAGCTACCTCACTTGACACAGATTACGCAGCGGATTTTCACAGCTCATTAACATTTCCCACTGGTTAACTCTCAGCTTAGACTACCAGGGTTGTACTTCAGTGTGTTTCCAGCAGCCGGGTTCCTACCACTGCCTTTTCACACTTTCCTCTACACGATGTGCCGAGTACTCTCACAACAAAAGCGCTCATTTTCAAGATACTTGCATCTTCCAATAGCTAGCAACAAGAGCTGCAACTTCTGATCCATCTGTACATACTGGTTTGAGGAAGGTGCTGGATCCAGCAGTGGGAATCTGAAAGACTGAATGGCAATGCAGAATTCTCAGTTTTCTGCATTTGTTTCTGCATCCCCACTACTTTAAAAACAATCAACTGTGTGTCAAGTAAACATCAATTATTTCCCTAAACTCATGTTTTCTGTAACTGATCACACACCCCGAGTTAAAAGCCTTGTTAGTCCTTGCTGTTTATCAAGCTTGCCCATAGAAGTACACAATCACAGACACAACCACAGACACAGACACTAATCAACAACATTCCATTGTGCCACAAATGAGAAATGCCAGGAGATCTACCTCACGCTGCCCTGCTCCTATCACAGCTCCCACTTCACGAGCACACATGCACACAGACAGCAGGCAGACAAGATACAGAGATAATGAATGGGTCTCTACAGTGTTTCAGATTTACCTACAACCGTGTCCTTCCATCAGAACTTTAAGAGTGTTTTGCTTCTGGCACTAGCATTAGCAATCCCACAATACAGACTGTTAAGAAAAACGTTGCTCAACATTAGAGATAGTCAGAAACAGAGTTAGAAAAATCTGGGTGCTTCCCAGGAGCACTCTGCAAATTACTCATGAACTGGTAGATATTTTACAAACTGTGCATCACACAGCTACTGCCAATGGGTTACTCAAGTCTCTGACCAAAAGTTAAAATTAAAAAACAAAACCCAAACTGAAAATGAATATTTGGATGAAAAGAATCTCATGTATTAAAGAGACAAACCAAATCTGAAAATAAAGGACACGCACATGGAAAGTGGACATTTCTGGAGGGTAGCTGGGGGAAAGAGTTAAATGCAGATAAACCCTTTACTGTTGAAAATAACATTTGAATTTAATTTTATATCCAGACTATCCAGTTCACAGTCCTTTCATTCCTACTGTGGGAAAATAGGAACTGGAGAAAAAGTCCCACCAAGGAGGCTCTTTGATTTCTCTCCCCTTTTTTTCCATTTTCCTTTTTTACTTTAGATGACCTAAAGAAAGTAACAAAACAAAACTGTGTCCAGTATTTTAAAATCTACTTTCCCTTGGGTCTCAAAACTGCATCTGCTCCATGTGCACTGAATTCAGCTGGAATATATTGTTCAGGATGACTAAAATATCAGAGTCTGCAGTGAGGGACACAAATATATAAAAGAAAAGAGGAAAAAAAGCATTTAAGAAGGGAATACATATAACTTACAGCTACTGCTTGGTAGAGTTAACTCCTCTTTCAATGTTTCTAGCCCATATTTATACAGTTCATACTAGAGCTAACTATCACAAATACAGTTTATTGTTTAGCCTATACACTAGGGCTTTAAAGGGGCATTTCAGCCTCTAATATTACCTTGTAGGCAGCTTGTCTCATAAACTGCTTTGCAGGCTGTTTCCAAATAGCAGGCACTGTAATGACCCATCTTACTTCAGTGTTTTCAAAGTCTGAGCCTCCTTGGTCACTGAGCTCCTGAAGAAAAGGAAAACAGAGGTGAATGTAAAATGATAGGTGTCTACTTTGTAAGAAAATATTACGTACTGCTGGCTCTAGTAACAGTTACTCTCTCTTTTCCATTTTTGTCCTGTTACACCTATGCTACGAATCAGGATTACTTCCAACCTACCAAGAATGCTTTACTGTGCCAAAAGGTGGAATTGAGGTTGAAGCTTTCTCAAGGAGGCCTATAGAAAAGTACGCTGCTTAACACAAAGTAGAAAAGTTGGTTTCTGCAAAATCAGCAATTTACAGAATATTACAGAACATTTATGTGCATTCTTAGTCACAGTGTGGGATTTGCAGTCAGCTTGAAGAATTCATACTTACATCTTGATTAATACACAGAAAAATATTTGAGATATCACTGATGAACATTATGTTTTACAACCTCAATTTTTCAATGACTTCTTTATCCACCACTTACCCTTAAATCAAAGTTTTACAACACAGTTAAAAAGGCGAAGTTACAGTTAACCCCTTGAAAAAAATGACCAATTGCTCCTGCAAGATTCTGCTTTAAGCAAACATTCAAGACTAGTTTAGTACTTTTATTGTCCTTTTTTCCCCCCTTAAAAAGAGGAAAGTCTGTACTGCATTTGCAAATTAGGTGATATACTGACATGTTTTGGGAAAGGTTCCAAGTAAAATGTCATTACCATATGTCCTATCTAAATCTCCATGCAAACACAGAAAGGTTTAGAAAGGTGAACAACAGCCCTTTAGAATGTAAAAAATGTTTCTGCATGTGCTGAGCCAAGGTGTTGTGTTTGTTTAGCTATGCTGCAGCTCAGAAATCCATGCTGGGAGAGTAGTACCTTTATACTGCACCAGGCACCAGAAATGGACAGATTACAGTCCAAAGTAACAGCTCACTTACACTGCTTGCCTAATTAGTTCCAGGATTTACTCACAAATGCCAGAGATTTAGCTAATAACATCAGGAAAGGATGTAGCCATGAACAGGCAGCACAGTAAATACATGGGATTGTACCCAACATTTGCTAAGAATTTCCCCACTCTATGCACAGCTTCAAATCTGTGACTCCACCATCAACCTGAAATACAGTTTAAAAAGTTTTTGACAAGACGAGGCATTTGAATTGTAGTGGTAGGACTGTTTCTCTGCAGCCATAAGGAACAGACTGAGATGTCAGAGAAAATAAATTAAACCTATTCAAAAAAGTAGGTTAGCTTTTATCAAGGCTATTTTAAACAATGCTGGCTTGGCTGAATATTCTTATTTGACCCAGGAACTGCTATGCTTATGCTGACATCATAGTGGTAGGTTTGAAGCCAATGTTTACTTAACTCACAATTGATTGTTTACATGAGGTTTTAAATCTTAAAACCTGTTTACTGGGGCCACCTATGTCACTGGAGAACACGATAAACAATCTTCTGATCCAAGCAGAGTATTACAAGAAATGAGTACTGCAACATCTCAAATGGGAAATAGAAAATAACACTCATTTTCCTTACCAACTCCAGCCTGGACAGGCTGTATTGATGGTCCATGGCCAATTGTATGAGTTTCCACAGGGCCAAGTGGCAGGTCCTGCACTTGGGTCACAACAATCCCTTGCAGCTCAACAGTCTTGGGCAAAGCAGCTGGAAAGATGCCCAGTGGAAAGGGACCTGAAGTGCTGGATGACAGCAGCTGAACATGAGCTAGAGTGTGCCCAGGTGGGCAAGAAGGCCAGTGAAATCCTGGCCTCTATCAGCAACAGTGGGGACAGCAGGAGCAGGGCAGTGATCACCCCCCTGGACTTGGCACTGGTGAGGACACACCTCAAGTTCTGTGTTCAGTTTTGGGCCCCTCGCTACAAGAAGGACACTGAGGTGCTAGAGAAGAGCAACACAGCTGGGGAAGGATCTGGACCATGAGTTTGATGAGGAATGGCTGAGGGAACTGGGTTTGGGGTCACCAAACTACAAATGATCTTTTAATAATCTTTGTATCACAAAATGAATTCAGCTTATCCAGCTTCCTTTTGCTTAATGAGTGAAGACAAAATCAGGCTGGTGCCAAAGACATCAGTAGTTGCTCAACCTATTGTGTTTCACAGTGCCAGTTCTTTACCATGAGAAAGAACCTTGCATGGACACAGAACAATCCATCATCCCAGAAGCAGAAATGTAAGGGAGAAAAACAGGACTCAGCCTCAAATTTAATTCCTGAGCTTCAACTCCTGCACTTTCAAATTTTCTTGTCAAATCAATGCCTGTTTCCATTAAAAAAAGCAACAGAAAATATTTAAGCCAGTGAGATATTAGTGAATCAAGCTTGCCCTGTGAAAGGAGAAATTACTTCCAGGCTATTGAGAGCTCTCCTGAGTCCACAGCCTGCCCAGAGTTCCTACACCTGCCTTGCTTTGTTTACATCAAATACTACTGAGGTCAAAATCTGGCAAGGTTAAAAGTGTTAAGCTTGTATTTATCCCACTTATAAATACAGAAAATCTTGATAAGGAAGCATTATCCCACCTTTAATGCCTGTTCCTTAAAGAACTGCAGAGCATAAGCAAATATCTCAAGTGCTTTGACTTTTTTGCCATTTGCAGCTGTCAGGTCTGTCTCCATGGTAAGATTCTGCATGAAAAAAAATAACAAGAAGTTATTAAAAGAAAAAGGTAAACATGATGTGAATTCCCACTGCTTGAGGAAAGGGAATTCCTCATTATCCACCTGGTTAGGAAAAAGTGACAAAACTGTTCTGAAGAGGATTTAACTCATCACTTGAACTTCCTGGAGTATGACATTTTGCTGCTTATTTTGAACTTTGTTTTTGAACACTTACCATGTCTACAGATAACTTCAGGAAGAGAGAGAAATATGGACTAAATACTAAATAATTGCAATAAGTGTATCTGTAATTAATTGCAACAAAGCTGCATATGCAAGATATTTAAGCCAACTTAAGAGCTAAAAGCATAGATTTTTGGCTTCCCACCAACACATGAAACCAGAAAACACCTCAATACAGAAAGTACTGGCTGATTACCAAAACTCTAGAATGGATTAAAGACAAAAATATAATCAGTAGGAATAACATCACATTAACAGCATGACTTGCACTTGCAGTTCTGGCAACAAATCCTGGGTGAATTTGCTCCTCTCTGCTAGAGCTCAGTGTGGCTCCTGTATTCCATTTCTGCTGACTAGATTTATAGTCAGCAGCCTCACACAGACTCCCCAGACAGCTATGAATTTCACCCAGGAAAATTAGGACATGAAGATCTAAGCAAAGCAGATACTGAACTTCTAAGATTTAGAAAGAAGGCTGGCAAAATACAGCTGCCAAATGCAGTGAGAAGCAAAATGAATCATGTTAACTGAGGACTTTAATTTGCTTCAATTACTCTTTAAACTTAGAAATAGAGCTGCTTCACATCTAGTTGACAATCTTCAGGCAAGAATCTGGTGTTCAGAGGAAAATAATTTGAGCAGCAAATGCTACTTGGTTATTACTTACACCAGTGGTATGTAGCTTCATCTTAAACTTTTCAAAATACAACCAGTGCTTTGATTCAGTGGGATCCAAGTCGTGGTAGAAATCTCTTGCAGCGTAGCCAAAGCTATGAAACTTCCTCTCCGGTGTTAGGAGGATGGTGGTTGGTGTCTTCTGATTGGACACACCTGGATCTCCACCTTCCCACCGTCTAACCAAAAAGAGGGACAGCTTCAGGACATGATGCTCAACTTTGGAGCAACACAAATAAAATCAAGAGTAGCACAAGAAAAACAGGGCAGTGGCAGATTTCAGAGACTGCTTTTCCCTCCAAAGATACTAATTTCAAACCTTGCAATACCAAAATCAAGTGAGTTTATTGCCACTCAAGAAAAAAGGATTGATTTTCCTTTCAGGTAATTCAATACATTTTGTGGTTAGTTGTATAATTCTTAAGGGCATAACCATACTCAGAAAAGAATACAGGTTCTCAGAAGCAAGCCATGAACAGCAAACAGTTTTGTACTAAGCTTTTCTAATTAAACATACAAACATAATAAATCTTGTACAGAAAAAGAAAGTAATTATCAATAACACGACTAATAGGAACCCAAATCTGGGCTGTCCAATTGTCTTATCAGGCTCCATGAATCCTTACTTGTATGGGATACTTTTCCCATTTTGAATTAGGGACATGCTCAAGCCATCTGCACACCATGGTAGAGAAGCTGATTAAATCCCTGTTTCTGTCCCAGAATACTCTGTGAAACAAGAAAAATAACATCTGACCACATGCCTCACTTCCTGGACACCTGAAACTCTTGAAAACATGCCTGCAGATGTTGCACTCTCTGCGTTACATTCTCTACTCACCTGAAGTTGATGAATTTTGTTTTTTAAATACTCACAATGCTGTAGAAGATTTTATCTGTCAAAAATGAAGCAGATTCCCCCAGCCCCCCCTTAAAGGCACCAAAACATTTCTATCACTCCTGGTGAAAAAAATTATCCTCTCTTATTGAGACTGTGAAGGTATTTTTGAGGATACCCAAGAAGAACATAAGTAATAAGGAAAAAGTAACCCAAAGCTTGTTTCACAGAATGAATAAGGAAATAAGAACATAGAATATGGGAACATCCAGCAGCAGGAGTTGCAGTGGGGCATGGCAGGACAACAAGGTCAGACGGTAGAGAGTCGTACCAGAGACAGCTGTGAGCATTCCTGTCTTCTCACTTCCCCATCCCAAAAAAAGGGCAGAATGGAACAAGCAACTCGCATGACTGTTCCTCCCCACCTCACATACAAGTACTTTCAGTATGAGAAATAAACATTTACCAGAAAACATTTTCTTAAAAAGGCATCAGTGGAAAATCTGTTTATGCTCTCAGACATAATCATAACACAGCTCAGACAGGAGCCAAGTTAAGATCACACAGGCAACTGCATTCATTATTAAACTACATGTTGATTGCTTTTTTCTAAAGATAGCAAAATGCAATTTCAGAATATACTCCTGCCAAAGTCCTTGTTCAGAAGCACAAAAAGGCTGCCTTTCTCTGTGGTAGTTGTTTATGAGACACAGAAAGAAAGAAATTGTTTCCATTTCACTCTCACAAACAGTTGAATCCATTGAAAATTAACTGACTTCCAGACCAAGGCAAAAAACTGATGTGGAAAACTGCAGTCTAAGGGGTTGATACTTGGCAAAGTAACAAGGAGCAGGATCTTGTGAAGTGTTGGGAACCCTTCAGACGATTCGACTGGATCAAACAGAGCAAAATCTGCCCCGTTTTGCATAAGCAGCAGTGACAGCAGAGAATAACATGTCTGAACTTTCTTCAGCATAGAGGACAATTCCACTGCTCTGGAAGCAGAAACAGTATGATGAGGAATGGAATGATTTCCACCTTCATCCACTTGAACAAAACTTTCCTAAACTTTCCTGGTTCCGCTGAGCTATGATCAGCTGGCAAGGGCTCTGCTCCAGGTCATTGCTTTCTAACCTGCTGCTGGGAATGTCCTTGGTCAGCCCCTGAGTAGGCGTTACAGCAAACATATGGTTCCAATGTGGGGAAGTTGGGATCTCACAGCCCATGAACAGAAAGCACTGCTCTTTCACCAGATTGTTCAATCCCACACACCCGCTGCAAGCAGAGAGGAGACAGACTGATACCGTTTTCTCTTGGAATCATTAATGATTCATTCTGAGTCACTGGTGGGAAATGCCATAAATAGGCTGTGGCTAATAACAATCCTTCTTTGTTTTTCATTACAGACAGGCACATCTTCTCTTTCCGGAATAAGTACACTTCAGGTGCAGTTTAAAGGAAGACAAATTCATGTTCAATTTGAAATTTATGTTCAGGCTGAAATTTTCAAAGCCATCCAGAGAATTGGATGTTCACTTCCTGATGAGTTTCTGATGGAAACTAGACATAGTAATTGCTCAGCATGTTCTAAAGCTCTCAGCCTGTATTACTGTTCAGTCACAGAAAGGGCAATAAGGAAAGAGGAAGCGAAATATGACTTTACCATTTGCAATCAGAGATTTAAAAGTATTCCCAGGGGACATTTTTCTAGAGAGAAGCAGCTGCAGAGGCACATGAATGGTAACTCCTGGCTACAACACTCTTCCCAGGTGGAGCCCTGACCTCTCTCCAGGTAGTGGGGGCTTCTAGTCAGCAGAGCCAGGACTGCAACACCTTCATTTGCAGTTTTCTTCCCTGGCACCAATACAGCCAAAATAATGGTAACAATGCTCTTAAGAAAAAATAAAATTAAAATACCTATTAAAAGCATAAACCTATACAAGCCAGAATTGCTCTAAATGCACAGGGGGGATATTTTCTCAGAGCAGAATCAGAGTTTAAAAAACTATTCAAACAGGACCAAGGTTGTTTTTTGCCTAAATTCAGACATATGAGTTTCTAGACTGATATAAAGTGGAGTATCTCAACAGAGATATAAACAGCAAAGACCTGTTTATATCTGCAGAACATCTGACTGAATATTAGAAGTGAAAATACAGACAAGAGGAAAGTTAGTGAGGAAAGGACTACAAGGTTATAGTAAGGTTAGAGAAATGCCCTTCCTTACACTTCAGTCTGGCAAAGAGACAGACCTAAGAGTGATCCATGCAGTGTGATGAGAATTTGATCCAGAGCTGCAGCATAACAGCTGAGGAAATGCAGCAGAGAGGTCATCAAAACACAGCTGAAACGCTACTAGGAGTGTATAAGCAGTGGAAAGGCAAGTGTGTGTCTCCCAGTAACTACTATCCAGGGAAGAGAAGGAAAAGAAAAAACCTGAAGGGTGAAGTTACACTGTTAAAAGAGACCACAATCTCCCTCCCTCCAAAGATAGGCTGCAGTATGTTTCATAACCACATGCATTTTGCCATTTATTTTTCTCCATTTGTGAAACACATTCAGTTTGTTGTTGTTTAACTAGCAGCCAAAACATCTGTAACTTCATGTAACGGCATATAAATCAATAGGAGTTTATTAAACCTGTGTAATACCTTGTGTATTCCCTCCCAGTGAGATGTTATTGACTCGTTCTACAGCAGCAAACTTTGATTATGGCTCTGGCAAGGCTCTGCCTGCTGAGGTGATGAACTCACAGGCAGAATTTACTCATAGCCTCAAGATATGCAGCAAATAGCACTCACTGGAACATGTGCTTCGACTCTGCAGCAGGAATCTGAAGGTTAACAACAACTATCTTTTCAGAAGTTGCAGGAAACCAGAAAGAACTGTGAAGTATTACTTCCTTGTGAGGGGCAGAGGAGGGGCAGGCACTGATCTCTTCTCTGCAGGGCCCAGTGACAGGACCCAGAGAATGGCCTGAAGGTGTGTCAGGGCAGGTTTAGGTTGGATGTCAGAAGATTCTTCCCCCAGAGGGTGATTGGGCTCTGAACAGGCTCCCCAGGGCAGTGGGCACAGCACCAAGGCTGACAGAGCTCAAGGAGTGTTTGGACAACGCTCTCAGGCACAAGGTGTGACTCTTGGGGATGCTCCTGTGCAGGGCTAAGGGTTGGACTCAGTGATCCCTGTGGGTCCCTTCCAACTCAGCATACTCTGTGATTAGGTAAAATCAGTAAAACAGTAACCAAAGTTTTGCAATCAAAGTGAAGCCATTCACTGATCCTCAAGAAACATACACCCAACTCCAAACACATACCAACATGAGTGGGGCTCCTCCTACATTTAAAGATAAATGTATACTTAAAGAATTTTGTTAGGTCGACACTTATAAATTCATTTTTTTTTAGTATTGAGCATCACAGCAAATAAACACACATAAAAACATGACTGTTTGCCTACTAATTACAGGACTAGAATCATGGCAGTGCAGACACTGCACTCCAAGCTGGTGCTAAAGCCCCTTGTGTTCACCCTTTTCCAAAGCAGGACCTTCTAAATAAACCCGTCTTACCCTTCACTGAGACATTTACAGAAAAGCAGCTTTGTTAAAAGGCAGTCAGAAATCTAAATATCTGGAAAGGATCAACACTAAGGAGGGAAGGTGGAAAAAAATGTTAGGAAGCAAAGAGGACCATGCATCACTGGCACGCTTTATTTTAACATAAACATTCTGGAGTGTGAGAGGGAAGTTACATTTACTCTCCTGAAATATTTGTAAATTATTGTACATGTAAGCCTCACTATATACAAAACTGGAACCTCTTAATACCTTCTGAACTACTGAAGACTTATTTTGATGAACATACCATTCTTTTAATGGAATTTCAGGATTTTATGAGTATTTATATGTAAACATACATAAAAATGTTACACACATTGTTTGTTATAAGTCAGTTTCAGTTACGTGCCCCAAATCCTTCCCAGACAGCAATATTTATTTATTTATTTTTAAAATTAAGTAATTCTTGGTATTAGAATATTTTCCATTGTTTGAAATACTGGTTGGACCTATGAATACATTTCCCCCCTACCAAATTTTCGTCTCTTCTTATTTTAAATACATGAAGTAATTTAATTAATTAATTTATCTCAATACCAGTGTATAATATACTAACTACACAGTTCTGAAATCACAATCATGCTACCATTATTGTGTAAGGAAGAAAATATCCTGTTTTGATCCATAAGTAGTGAAGTCCATTAAGATTTGGACTATATTCTCAGCTGGACACAAAGCACCTGGATTTCAATGTCCCAGTGATGGACAGCAGGAAAAACTTGGTACCCTTGAAGGAGAATCCAGTCTGTAACATGAACCCAATGGCAGAATCAGGTCCTAAGGCAAAATTCTGAGTCCGAAGCATTTAAAGGACTTCCCTAGAAATGGCAGTGATTTCACACAGTAAAATTACACAGAGGTTACAGGAACAACACAGATTACACAATTTAGGCTTGCTCAGGTACACCTTCAGAGAAGTCTTCCCTCATTACATCCAATGTAAAGCTTTAAGAATTTTATTAATTATCTGCTGTCAAAAGAGAATAGGAATTGATAAACATGAGTTTTGACTTGATAACCCTGTAACCTGTTTGAGACAGCAACACATGGCCTGTCCTTTGATGTCCAGACTTGTGCACCTTCCTGTGCTGGTCAGAGAAGAACAGAGGGCTGAGATGTAGGAAAGGCCTCAAAAGCATTATTTGCCCATAATGCAAGTGGGACTTTGCAACTGTAGGGCATAATAACATTCAGAAACTTAGCTCCCCTTAGACAATATTTCAAATCCCTCAGTTGCAACAGATCTTGGAAGTATTTTTCAACTGTACAGAAACCAACTATGCAGGTTGACTGCATAATCAATACTGCCTGCTGAGATTAAGGTTCCTGCATTCAGCCAGCATCTTTGCTTAGAAAAATTGCAGTACATCACACTGGACTGCAGCAAATTAGTCTTTTTGACCTTTTGTTCTCAGTATTACAGAACATTACCTACTGCTGTAACAGCAGCATTGCTTAGCCCCATCTGTGACTGAGCTGTTCATACGTTATGTCTGCAATGATCTGTATCTTGGTCTTGTTACAACACAGTAATTTTAAATATACTTTATATAAAATTTGTATGGGGTTTTAATAAAAAGAATATAAAACAGTGTAACAATGGCTTGCAGGGCATACCTTTCAGGTAGCTGCTGTAACAGTTTTTGTATTTGCAATTGTGTTGATTGATATTGTGCCAATTTAGTTAAGAATAAAAAAATACCAACCCCTACGGAACAGCATCTAAAATCTCTCTCTTGCATACATATAAACACAACAGATCTCACATCAAACCTTCATTTTCACATTCATGCCTTTTGATTGCTTATTTCCCAGTATCATAGACTCAATTCAAATTTAATGCTACAAAGCTTCAATCAGCCAAACAAACTGCCAGTTTCTGGGTGCAAGGAACTGAATGTTGTACAAACAACTGCACACAAGTCTGATCCCAAGGGATGGGCAGCTCCTGGGAAATGCCATGACTCTTAGTAAATGTGTAGTTTCCCTCTGATAAGGGCATCCTGACTTAATTATTAACTCTGTACCCTCAATAATTCCAAATAGTCACAGATTCCTCCTTTTACTCCTATCATCTTGTAAACCCAGCAAAATAAGAAAGGATGTGTTTCCACGGACTACCAAAGCAAATTTGAATACAGTAAAACGCAACAAAAAAGTTATAATCATGAGAAACATTCATGCTATGTTCAGACAAATCTGGACCCTTCAGGCTCCTGGAGAAAGTATCTATGGCTACCTCAGACAGCTCATGTTATCAAGATCCAAAACTAAATGCTGCATTGCAGCCCTTACCTCATGACATGAATACATTCTGGTTCCTTGGTGAAGCTGTAGGCGTAGCCACTGGATGTTGTGCCAAAATCAATAGCCACAACAACAAGAAATAACTGTTCTACAGCATCATCTGCATCAGAGTCCTTCTGTTAAACAGCAGAAGCAAAATCAGACACTGAGTCACTGATAAAAATAACCATAACCTGTCAGTATTTTCGCTCTCTGAGACATGCATACAAAATAAGGGCTTCCCTAAAGCTGCATTTGTGACCAAAGCTGATACTAGAGAGTTGCACACTCCAATGGAAGTGGAAATTCAATGTATGACTCAACATATTTGCTAGAGCCTTTTATACATAACCTTCAGAAAAACAGTTTCTTTCATACTCATTTTTGGAATATTTCTTATCCTGTATTATTAAAACTTGTCAGTTTGGAGTTGTTTTGTTTTCCTTAAATTGATCAAGTGAAGAATATGTTTATACCCATCAATGTGGTATATTTGGGACTGACTTGGTGGTTTTAGGAGTTAACTATGTGATAACCTTGAACATGAGGTACTATTACTATTCAAAAATAATGGAGATGGAACAACCAAAAAATACAGCAATAAGCTTCACATCCCATGGCAATCATTTCTTTATAAAGATTTTACAGAACAGTTATTTTGTAAGCACTACATGCATTCTTTCCTCCTGCCTGTGCTAGAATGTGAAAGCTCTTCTGCTGCTCATGGTGAATCTGAATCCTCCTTCCTGCCTTCTACCTGTAATCCTGCCATCCCTGAAAAGCACAGTCAAGGGCAAGGGGGAAATGTTAACTGGGAAGAGCTGGAAGGATTATGGCTCAAATAATAATGATGTGATATAAAGCATGATGGGAATAAACAAGAAATTGTACCATTCTCCACCATGGCGTTGCCCAACATAAATCCTGTATAAAGGAGGAATAAGTAATAAACATGAAAGAACTTCTCTTCACCTGCTGATGGGGGTTACAGCACTAACACTTTAGCAAGACAAGAGGAAAACTGAAGCAATTGTTCTCTTTTACAGAGGAACTGCCAAATGTTCTCACTCTGTGAGCAGTGCTATACCATATCCCTCACATATCTCTGTTATCTCCATGCCTACGATTTCCAGCACATTTCTGTTGTTGCCCTAAATTTTCCAAGATCTTCCCATAGGCCTCTACTACTCCAAATGGAGAAACAGAAGTAGTAAGTTTCGGTCTCAAATCACCAAAGATTCCCTTGGTAAAGCCGGGAGAATATGTTCTTTATATGTCTTTCTCAAAGAGTTTAAGGAGCAAAAGTAACTTAAAATAGGACATAAATTCATCAGTATGACAGAAGTAAAAGGGGACGTTCAAGAGTGTATCAGGAAAAAAAGGGAATAAAACCAAAAAAATATGAGTAAGAACATTGAAATCCTCAAGATGGGTTTTTGCACAACTCTGAACTTGATTCAGAAAGCTAAGACAGAAGTCTGGCAAGGATAAAATGTGTTCTGAACATGATCCCTTGCAATATCATGAAATACACTGTGCATTTCCTGTGTTACAAATCATAGACATGACCTTAGAAACAGGTGAGACTTAACAGGAGTTTATCAATAAAATCAGCATGATGTACTAGAGGTTAAAACACAACACCTTTATGGGACATTTGCTGGCTTCTAAAAGCTTACGCAAGTTGCTATTTTCCTTAAGAAACTAAACCAGTTCTATTTTAATCTTCTCTCTAGATATATGTATCTACAGGAGGAGATTCTTTTCTCTGGGAACTTGGATTTTACTGTGCAGTGTCTTTTTTTTCTGAATGGGACTTTTCAGGGGCTGCCTAAACAAATTAGTGATAAAGTCAGGGACAGAACTTGGGAACCCTGAGAGTGAAGAAGCCCCTGTGTTTGATATAAAAGTATGCATCAAGTGAAAAACAGCAAAACCAGCACTCCAATGAAATGAATGAGCTCTGTCACTAACCCTAGTGTGACCAAAATTTCATTTATTACTACTAATAGTGGAAAGAGGATCACTATTTGAGGAAATGACAGCTTTCTGAAGAAATTATGTCCCATTGAGAAGGCAGGAGAAAGTAATGTCAACACACAGTAAATGTTAAGAGTGCATTTCTTACCACAATATGTGATGGAGACAGTGGAGTTATTCCAGGGTCTCCCAAACTTTTGGCTGGTGATGAGTAAGCAGATGTGGAAACTGCATCTAAAAGGAAACAAACACTCATCAGTGTCAGTGAGCAGAATGAGTAGAATATGCTTTGCATACAGCTACACTGTTTTCCATTTTCAACAAATCTGCCAAAAAATAAAGCAAATTCCACAGCTGCCATCTAAAATACAAGTTTTGCCCTTGCACCATGCTAAGACAGACCTGCACTTTCAGTTTTAAAATATCTGTCTGACCTTCACGACTAACTTTCACTCTTTTGCCTCTTACACTGCCATGTACAATTTTAAAAGTCTTCCTAAACACATTCAGAAGTCACAGTTGATACAAGCAGCTTGAGCACTACACACTCACAGTAGTGGCCCAAGACTTATTTGTATGAATGCAGAAATTAAACAGAAGTTGTGAGATCAAAAAAGACAGACTCATTTTAAGAGAAAAAGAGGAATTGATAGCAGTTGGACAAAGCAGAAAGAGTAAGATGCAAATAGTCCATCCCGAGCCTTTATTCTGAAACATTCCCAATACTGTGTCTGTTTTTATCCTTCACACACTGCACTGAAACATCTTGCAGCTGTTAATACCACTGCAGGACAGAATCCAGCTGGGAAAAAGGAAAGTATTATTAACAAGTCATCAAAGAAATATTTCTACCCAGCATACAATACTAAAACTTCATTTAAAGGAACAGACCAAATGAGTGGCAAATGCTGTAATGCAAGATTGGTATTTACACTGTTGATGATAGAAAAGGAAATGGCTTATTAAAACAATTTAGCACTGATGACTTAGATGGATTTATATATACATTCTTTTATGAAGAATGCAATAGTTTATCAAAATGGAATATAGAAAAGGTACCACATGCCCTGTCCATGCTGATATCCCTCTGCCTTGAGTTTACTAAACTATCTTTTGTAGAATACAAGCTAATGAGATGTAAAGCAGAATGATGCAAAAATAATAATAAAAATTAAATAATACATTTCAATGTATTTTTATTACCTGTTTGGATATATCACACACTTATACATAACATACAATTGCTAGACATGACTGACAAGTCAGAGCATTATTCCAAAATGACACAAGAGCTGCTCTCCAAGACCTTAGAACTACTTAGTGAAGAATCCTGTTGTTTCTGGTAATCAAACAGGTGTTGTTTCCCAGGGAAGATTCAAAACCCTGCAGTGGGCAACTACGGGATAATCTGCCCAAAGGAGAAAAAAAATTATTCCTCCAAGTCTTAATATTGCTCTTGTAACACCACTTACTTCTTCAAGTTGTAACATGCATGTTCAGCCTGATATTCAGAAGCACTTACAGAAGCAAAATATTTGCATTTCCTACCCAAGTTCTTCAGGAATATATCATGTTACTCCTCTTGCAGTGAAGTACAAAAAGTCATAGGCCAAATGTGACAAGCAGAGAATCTGCTCAGTTTATCAAGATATCTTCAGAACAGATGTTATTGACTTCCTTTCAGCCATTTCTTCCTCTTTTCAAAACATTCATTATTAGAGCATCAACATACAATTCTTTTTAGAATAGAGGAACAACAGTACTTCAGCACAGGAACAAGAAAGGAATAGGTAACAAAACATATTTGTTGCATCCGGCTGTCCTTTCTGACTGAACCTGAACCCATCCTGAGCAGACCAGGACTGCAATACTGACTCGACATCTTTGGAAACCAGCTCTTTTCCCCACTTATGATGCTGACTCTGAAGCACAGAAATGCAGACATCAAATCAGTATCTGTGTGTTTGCAATGTTCCTCCCTGTCACTGATTCTTTTGGTTACCTGTTTCCGCACTCATGTTTCAGTGATGTGCTGGAGCAGGTCCAGAGGAGGCCACGAGAGGACCAGAGGGCTGGAGCACCTCTGCTCTGGAGACAGGGTGGGAGAGAAGGCTCCAGGGAGACCTCAGAGCACCTGCCAGTGCCTAAAGGGGGCCTACAAAAAAGTCAGAGAGGGACATATTACAAGGGCATGTAGTGATAGGGCAAAGAATAAGGACTTAGTTCACAGATCCTCATAGTTCACAGACTGTTCTGAGTTGGAAGGGACCCACAAGGATCATTGAGTCCAACTCTTAAGTCAATGGCCCACACAGGGGATTGAACCCATGACCTCGGCATTATTAAAACCAACCAAGTTTTAACCAACTGAGTTAATCTCAGGCTTCACATGGAAGAGGGATTTCATTAGATATTAGGAAGAAATTCTTTACTGTCAAGGTGGAGATANGAGCACCTCTGCTCTGGAGACAGGGTGGGAGAGAAGGCTCCAGGGAGACCTCAGAGCACCTGCCAGTGCCTAAAGGGGGCCTACAAAAAAGTCAGAGAGGGACATATTGGACAAAGGGCATGTAGTGATAGGGCAAAGAATAAGGACTTAGTTCACAGATCCTCATAGTTCACAGACTGTTCTGAGTTGGAAGGGACCCACAAGGATCATCGAGTCCAACTCTTAAGTCAATGGCCCACACAGGGGATTGAACCCATGACCTCGGCATTATTAAAACCAACCAAGTTTTAACCAACTGAGTTAATCTCAGGCTTCACATGGAAGAGGGATTTCATTAGATATTAGGAAGAAATTCTTTACTGTCAAGGTGGAGATACACTGGCAGAGGTTTCCCAGAGAAACTGTGGCTGCCTCATCCCTGACAGTGTCCAAGGCCAGGTTGGACGAGGCTTGGAGCAACCTGCTCTGGTGGAAGGATGCCCTGCCCATGGCAGGGAGGTGGAATTAGATGATCTTTAAGGTCCTTTCCAACCCAAACCATTCCATGATCTATTTTCCAGCCTGTCCTCAGTTACCAGCCTGGGTGTACCTTGAGAATTTATTTATAGCTCTATATGCAACTCAGAAATTCCTGTGTGAGAGTCTATACCTTTCTTTTGTATTTCAGAGAGTGGGGATTAAATAACCAGTGCAACATTCATATCCAACCAATGAAATTGCTAACTCAGATGATGTTCTATCAAGAACTGACTCACTTAAATTGTGAGAATCCAGAGGTGCAAAATGCATACAAGGACACTCATTGTATTCATAAGTGTAAAAATATTTGCTAACTAATCAAAAAATGTTAAGCAGAGATACGAGTTCTATCTTAGATACCCACAGAAAAAAATGCTTAAAACAGAAAATGGACTTGGATATTTTCATTGAAAATCTTTGAAATAAATTCTCCATTTCCGTTTCAAAATGCTCTTGAAAACTTACACATAAAGGCTGGATTTGCAGAAGGGCTAATTCTTTCTAATTTTCATCAACTGTTCAACTCTGCTGGAAGGTTAAGCTCTTGGTGGTTTATCAATATTTTCAGAAAAGAGAAAAAAAGACCCTTCCAAACCCATGGCCATTCTGCACTGTATTCACTGCTGCTCCTGCAAACACCCAGCTAAATAAAATAATTCTACAATGAACCCTACATGCCACCAGCCTAGGGATGGATCAAGCAAGGAAAATCATGGAAGGCACTGCCACAACCTCTAAAGTGGCATACTAAAATTTTAACCTAGAGGTACTGTTATAGTGGGTTTGTAGAGCTGCTATCATGTTGGCAAAAGCAGAAGTTGAAACTGATTTCATGACTACTAATTAATCATGTGCAATAATTGGGGCAGCCATAACTGTGATAGTCTAACTCTGCTGTTAAAAGAGGCCCTGACACTATCAGAGAACTAATAAATGAGAAAGTGCGGTTCAGAATACTGGGAAGTTAAGAACTGTTTTATCAGAGTGGTTGGCACACACAGAAAATGACTTGCAAGCCCATCACCCTGGATTTAACGCCAAGACTTCTCTCAACAAGCAGTGAAACAGCTGTTAAAACCAAATGAAATTAGGAAATTTATAGCATTATAGTATCTATCCTATCTGAACTGCAAGGTGTTACAATATATTTGCATAAGTGGGAGCTTTCATATTTTGTTGAGTTAGTGTTTCCTTGGGAAAAAAAAACTGCATGTGCCACAATTTTCACAGCTGTGTTCTGAGGAACAGTAAATGCAAGGATATTCCAGGATATTTTAAGATCTCTTATCTCTAAAGCACCGTGATTGGTTGATCTGAAAGAAACAACAGTATCTGTTCCAAGCCAGAGAATGGGAACAGGGATGCAAGGAACCTGATTTGCAATCATGAAACAGAAAAAGGATGCTCAGTCTATTCCGGATAGTATCATGGTATTTGGAACACTTCTTAAAAGCAGAATAACTTATTAAGGCTTCTGTAATGAAAAGCATAATCAAGTAATGTTCCACACAGCTCAAGATCCAGCTCTGTCTCTCATGTTTACTAAGGAACTTTATCTGTGTCAAACTGCATGCTATGAAAGGAACATAGAGCTAAAAAGTATGCATTAAATAAACATTTAATCCTTGCCAATTTGCACACCAAATGAAATGGAGGCATCTGATTTAGAATTCAAATTAAAGTAACTCTTCAAACACTTACACCAGTATTTAAAATAATCTTTTTCTAAATGTGATGCAAACGTCTTGAATAAAAATTCTTAAAATTTGCTTATCATCTGAACACTGACTGTCTATACCAGGAGCTTGGGTACTTCACTACATGTGTATAGAATGACTTTTGAGCATATCCTTAGAATTTCTGACTTTAGCCCTAACCTGACCGATTGTCAGAGAACACCTTGTGCATTTTAAAGGTTAACAAAGTGTAAGGGAAAACAGAGAAGACTTCCATTTTCAGCCCCTTTTTTAGCATTCAGAGGGTCCTATCTGATTTGCAAATTCCCAAACAATTACAGAATTGTTGAAATTATGAGATCAGCAGATAACTGCATTAATAATCAATCACGTGCATTATCACATTAGCTCCAATTGTTGGTTTGGTAGATTTAATTTAAATTATTCCTTCTTTTCATCTAAAGACATGCAAGAGTTTTTTTCCTGTGGTTTCCTGCAACAGGCTAATCAGTTTAGCTATTTCTGGTCTTCAGTAAATGATCAGCCACATTGTAGATTTCAACAAAATGCAATAAAGGATTAACCTTTAAGTGTCACAGAATGCAGAGTAAAAGCGAAGTCCAGAGCATTTATAAAAACTCAGCTGATGCAGCGGGAATAGTTCACTGATTGCATGTTCAGATGACTCTGATTTTCTTAGAGATCCAGAGAGCAGGACCAAACTCATTATTTAACTAGAAAGATCAGGTAGGGACAGCTGGAAGACTATCAGTCTGTTCGGAATATTTGGGAGCCCCTGCCACACATTTCTATTCAGGACTGGATAAATGAGTTTTAGTGAACCACTAAATAAAAAAACAAAACAAACAATCAGACACAGATCACTACAGTCCCAGGTAATGTTTCAAGACAGCAGCTTAAACCTGCTTCAAGAAAGATGACTGCTAAACTACACAGTCACAACCCACTAAGGTGGGACTCAAACAAAGTCCTTCTCAGCAGCCACACAAAATCTTCTCCTTTCTAGTAAATTCAGTTTTTATTAAATATTTCAACTACATATAATTCAGGTACACAAGGCATCAGCAAAATTTTCTGCTTCGCATTTCAGGAAAATTGTTAATTTCCCCAGCAAAGCAGGATGCCATAGCAATGGACTCTCTCCAGCAGAAGGTTCCCTGAAACTCAAGTGACACAGAAAATGGATAAGCTGAAGTGGGGAAATTTAAGTTGGAGATCAGAAAAAAAATTCTTTCCAGAGAGAGTGCTCAGGCATTGGAATGGGCTGCCCAGAGAGGGGGTGGATTCCCCATCCCTGGAGGTTTTTAACCTGAGATTGGCTGTGGCATGATCTGGTAAAGGGACTGGAGTTGGCCCAAGGGTTGGACTTGATGATCTCGGAGGTCTTTTCCAACCCAATCCATTCTATGATTCCATGATTCTATAAGTGGGCATTGTCTCTAGGTAAGAATTTAACAAGACAAGTAACAGCAGGAGCCCAGGAGGCAGGGTATGCTGCTCCACAGCAGAAAGCACAGAATATCAGTCAGAGCAGGGTAGGGGGACATTTCTCAATATGTCTCATGTCATCAGCTCACCATATGGAAAAGAAACAACTTTAAAAAAAAAAGAAGAAATAAGGACTCAAGCCCCAAGTCTGCCATCAGAAACCCCAACATGGACCCTTTCAGGCACATTCTGCAGTACTTTAGTCACGCCTACAAAAGCAAAGACTTGCCAAAGACAGGAGTTGCACCCTCCACACCTTTGCAGACCTCACTTCCAAGTGACAGTGAAAGGGGCTCAGCATGGTCTGCATCTCCTACAGCTGTTTTGCAAACCTGAAAATCAGCAGCAGCACGATAGTATCAACACTTCTCTGGAGGAAGGTGCCTGAATACTGGTATGCATGTTATATCCCAATCAACATATCTTAACTTCTATTTCTATCCTGACAGAGTGGCCACAAACCCAACACTTGCTAATTAAACTCTTCTCACTATTTTCTGAATCAACAACAGGATCAATACTAGCCCCTATTTCAGATCATAGTTACAGCATTTTAAGAAGTGTGTTCACAATAATAAATAGGTTGTTTCAATCCATAATATGTGATGGAATTATTTCTATTCATTGTGCAGATCTCAGCCTCTGGCTGAGCTTGAGGACCCACTGGAAGGACCCTCTCTTCCAGGCTCTCCCAAAATGCCAACTGAGAATGGCTGCAGTACATCACGCTGGCTCAAAAGGAGAGCTGCAATAACTCTTTTTGATTTGTATAATGCATATCCACTGTTCCATATGCCAAACCACTCGAGCTCTCAGATATTTGTAGGCTGATGAACCAGATGCACAGGGTAAGTTGGGATGCATTAGACCTACTAAAAATGCCACTATTGCAGCTGATCTTTATGGCTCCAATAAATCCAAGTTAACTGAATTTCTCATGTACGTGCTGAATACTTTCACAAAGCAAACACTGGCATATATCTGATATCCATTTTTCTGGAGTTTCCAGCCAGCCAGCACATGGTGAGAGTGACTGCTGCTATATCTATATACACTGCTCTGCTCTCACTCAGGTCACTGCTAATACCAAAGTAATAGACAAATTCTTTATTTCCCATTAAGGCACTATCTCTGGATTCCAAATTTAGGTAAAAAAGGAAAAAACAAACAAAGAAAAAGGAGGTACTGAATCAAATATGGGTATAGAGTAGTCATCAGGGGATAAAAGAATGGAATTAAAACCATTGGTTTTCATTCAAAAGACTGTATGTATTTTTGAGCATCAAAATACTTTTGACACAAGCAAAGTTTGCTAATGATGTTTGCACAACAGGAAAAAAAGGATTTTCCATATTGCTATTGGCTGGCAACTGATGAAGAAAACCTTATTCAGCTTTTCCTATTGCTGAGATTTTGCTTTGCATTAAGCACAGAATGTCAGAGCTTCCAAACCTAACGTGACAACCTAGAGCATTTTACTGTAAATACAAAGATGGCCTTTGAAAATAATTATAGAACAACAAAAAAAAAGAGAGGGAGAGAAGCAAATACAAAAAATAAAACCTCTTCAAATATTCTTATGTGTAATAAAAAGATCCCATATTTCCTATCAGAAGAACCTTCTGTTCCTACTGAAAGCAATGACACCACTGTTATTGCCATCAGTGGAATCAGAGTTCTTTGTTTTAAAATGCCAATAGGCATCCAGCTGGTTTGCTGGAAGACAGCAATACACTTCTCTTCCATGAATATGGCCATAGCTAATCTCTGATACAAATCCAAGTTTCCTGATACCCTTTCATAATATCTGGTCCCCCAAAGAGCTGGTATTCATTGCACCGATACCAATTAGAGCACAGTAATTTCCTAAGTAAAAAAATCTCCAAATTCTTTGGATAAAATTCTATGAACAAGACGTGTTTTTTCATTATAACTTTGACCTTTTCCATTTATGCTTTTACACTGTCTCCTATCATGATTATGGTTTGCTAGAGGAATTACTTTTTCACTATGCTAACAAGCTTTTTAAGTCAAGTTTCTACTATTATTGTTTAGAGCATCAAAAAACTACCCCAGGTTTATCCCACCACTCACTCTGGACAATATTCATTTTCGCTGACCTCACTGGCAAAGGGAAAACAAAAGACACTACCCATTTTCTGTGAACTTAATTTAAGATGAAAGAAACACAGAAGAACTTTCAGTAACCTTCTGAAAACACCACATGGGTTATGTTCACTTCTCCTCCTGTTGACAGGCTGCAGGCTGAACCTACATTTGGTCTGAGCTCACTAATGCTGGGTAAACGATTAAACCAGAATGATCACACTCCCTGCACGCTGAGCATGGAGTGCCTCAGCCACCTCCTTACTAATTGTCTGTCCTCAAGCTGCCTTAAACCCTTTCACCACCTACACTCTAGTCCTATGGGGAGAGGCTGAGGGAGCTGGGGGTGTTTAGCCTGGAGAAGAGGAGGCTCAGAGGTGACCTCAGCACTGTCTAGAACTACCTGAAGGGAAGTTCCGGCCAGGTGGGGGTTGGTCTCTTCTCCCAGGCACTCAGCAATAGGACAAGGGGCACGGGCTCAAGCTCTGCCAGGGGAAATTTAAGTTGTCTATCAGAAAAAAATTCTTTCCAGACAGAGTAATCAGGCATTGGAATGGCCTGCCCAGAGAGGGGGTGGATTCACCATCCCTGGAGGTTTTTAAACCGAGATTGGCCATGGCACTGAGTGCCATGATCTGGTAAGGGGACTGGAGTTGGACCAAGGGTTGGACTTGATGATCTCAGAGGTCTTTTCCAACCCAATCAATTCTATGATTCTATTCTATGATTCTAAGTTCTTAATTCCAGCTCCACCTCGAATTTCCAGCTTTTGTGATCATTCAGCTCCCTTTTCTCTCCCAGCCCTAATGAGATTCCAACTTGCTCAAAACCTGCTCGCACCCAAGAGCCTGGGCTTTGGGGAACTCACCAGTGCAGCCTTGCAGTGATCATCCCCCTCTTCCCAGATTCCAGCTCTTCCACACCCATGTACTACTGCCAGGAGAGACACAACTGATCCCAGTTTACAAGTTGCAAAGGACAGGCTGCATGTTGTGATCAAAGTGGGTTAACAACAGATTTGGCAGCTCAGTGGTAGGAGAGAATTCTCCATGATCTTTCTAAATACTCCACAGATACAGTTCTGTAACAGACACCTTTAATATCCATTAACTCACGTTCTGTTCCTTCAATAAGCTCTTCTCTGAACTTGCTTCCTTCAGGCTTCCTTGCACTATTTGCCTCAGCGTTTTCTTGTATCTCTCGTCTCCTCCATTGTTGCTTCCAGAAACACATAAGGATAGAATGCAAAACACAGATGTACAGAATTCTGTGAAAAGAGACCTTCCTAGAAAAGGTGTCCTGCTGCTCCTCCTTCATCATGATGTTTGTCATCATCTACCTCCTCTACTTTGTTCACTGTAAGGTTGTCAGGAATGGCACTAATAAGATTATGCTCTAATTCCCAGGACCATACTCATAAACCAGAACTCTAATGATGTTAATCACTCTCTTTGAGAAAACATGATTTCCCAGCTAAGAGTAGGCTGGTTCATTGTTTTCTCTTTTTAAAATGCAAGATCAAAATATTACAGAGTTATCAAACTCTGTTTTACTGCAATTCTCTATGTAAGAAGCATCTCAAGATGAAAACGTATCCCAAAAGGAACACAATCATAGATTTACCTTTGTGGATAAAGATATTCAAAGGAACATGATTCAAAGACCGAACAAGAATTACCATTCAGATTTCCCAGACCACGTGTCCAGCACACAGTAATAAGAACACTTTGGGTCCATTTGTTTTCTTAGAAGGTAAAAAGGGTATTTAGTTTTCAAGCATTCCTAGATCCACAAGGTATCTTGCATTGAATCAAGCTGGACGAATGCAGTGACACCTTTTCCTTAAAACATAAACTGCAAAAACAATAGATGAAAATGTTTGTCTGCATTTTGACAGTCTTCAGGAATGCTAAACAGGATTTACAGATTTGTAGAGTCCTAACAAGAAAAAACAAACCTCTCTAATCAATTCACAGGGAGAAAAAAAGAAAATAAAAAAGTAGAGTGCAGAGTAAAAAGAACATCCAACTAGAACAGCCATTACTTATAGTAGTCAGCATGAGTGATGCTATATATACAAATACCTTCATATTCTTCAAGGCTATTAAACCTAATTTTGTTCAAACACGGGAAAACAAAAGAATATTAGTTTTGGCAAAACTGCACAAAATGGTATCACATTTGACACATCATTAGCAAAGTGATTTGTGAATCCACAGTTTGTGGCTGCTGACTTCGCTTCTGAGTGACATCTCAGTGCTGTATCAAAAGCAAGCTTGTATTTATCTATTCTTTTTACTTGGTGGTCTTGAAAACATATCAGTTAACAGGTTTAAAGGAAAGCTTCAAGGAAGAAACCTTACCAGAAAAGAAAAAGGTACATGATTAATATTGGTAGAGTAGATCATAAAATCATGCAGTCACCAACCAAAGTCCATTTCCAGAGGTTTTCTATACCAGGCGTATATTGAAGTGCCATGACTGTGCACACAGAGCACACAGGGACCAACACTGACCAGCCAGAAAACCAACTGCAAAGTCACACTGTCAGTGACAAGCCAATGGCACAACCTTCAAAGGGAGTTCCTGTGGCTAAAATGTAACAGGACCACAGCTGAGTAAGCAAGACAGCTACTACAAAAGGCTGATTTTTGAATGCAGCAGTTCCATAATGACAATTCTGAAAGCTTTTGTAAATGGCATGCCCTGCCATTCTGATTACAGCGTGTGCTCTACTCAGCTACTCAGGTATCCATGGAAACTTGAGAAAAAGATGTTAAATTTGTTATATCTGTTTGACACCAGGGAATGGCTCTACTTGCCAGTCAGCCTAGTCTAACCTCAGGTATTCTGACCTTTAAATGTGGAGAAAGCATCAAGAGTCTTCAAGCAATGATGAAATCCACAAGACCAAATGGTCACATTTCCCAAACAATGACGAGGAGGAGACAGGGATGTACTAAAGAACTGTTATTTGAATGTTGCTGTTATCTCTTGACAGAGAAAAATATCTCTATCCCTGTGATGAGGAAAAAGAGACCCAAATATTCGTTTTTCAAACCTCATAGGGAACAGGAAGAAGAGGAAGTGTGGATACAAACACACAGAACCTTGCGAGGAAAGGCTGTGTGTGTCAGGACAGGTGGACATGCAGTGCTTGGGACTGTAAAGCCCTTTGACAGAAACTGCTTCAGTGCTACACACTGGGCCTGAACTTCACTGAGAACACGAGAAGTGCCCAGTAATGAACAAACTGAGGCAGTGTTCCCAGATTATGCCCTGTGGGATAAGGAAGTAGCATAAGGAGAATAATTTACCTCTGTCCCCTTCCCCAAGGAAACTAGTGCAGGTTGGCCAAGATCCCTCAATAGAAACAGATTTTCTGCAGAGATAGGAAGTAGATTAACTCTCTCAGATGACATGGAATTGCTATTATGGGACTACATTCACATACAGACTTTTCTGGACTCCAACTGATAACAATTACTAGACATCTCTCTCAGTGTTCCTCAGAAACTGCAGAGCAGAGTCTGAGAGTGTTGACTCAGGGACTGACTCAGAACTACTGACAGAACAAACAGCTAAAAGAAAAACCTTCTCCAGGTCTCCTGTTTTTGCAAATTGAGATGCCTTTAGAACTGATCCACCTAGAGCCCTGCAAATCAATCCCAAGAGGGCTCCCGATGTGGGGCAGTGAGCCCCCAGTGGCCCTGGCCCACGAGCAGAGAGCAGCGTGCTGATGGCAGGGCACACCAACACAGCTCACACAGCCACTCTCTGATGTCCTTGACACACCCTGATGCAGTCCTGGAGTAAGAGCATTTAGTCAAGTCCTTAGTGAAGAACAAAGGCTTTCCAGACTGAATGCTGGCCTTCACATTCTGAGTATTTTCATTTATTTATTTGCTTACTTATTAGAACCGACTGCATTTTTCTTTTCATTTACATGAAAATCTTTCTTAAATCCCTCTGAGACAGCGTTTGAAGGAATTTCCTGTTTTAATACTGATTACTTACACAGCTCACCACGGCTGTACTAATTTTAAAACACTGCAAAGTCACTGTTCTAATAGCTGTTATGGCAAAATTTAAAACCTGCATTTGTTTATTTTAAATGCCTATCAGTATGGTTCTCAACAGCACAGCACATGGGTCAGAACTGACATACTTTTGAGTAATGAGAGCTAGGGAATGTTCTTTTAAGATCAAAAATATGCCTGGTCACTGAGAAAAGGCAGTTTCAGTTTAATGACCCAGGAGCCAGGACACTTGTCACAGCGAAGAAGATGAAGCCTGCAGGTATGTCACAGGCATTTCAGATCACTGAGGTTCGTATTTGGCAGCAGCATTCCCTGAGCTCAACACCAACATCTGTGACCTTACAGCACCAAACAGCTGCACACTCTTCAGGAGAACATCTGTGAAGCAAGTGTACCATTTACAGTAATGACCGATGGACTTCAGAGCCCATTCCTGGAACAGATTCCAAGTCCTCCTGGTACCTCTCCCATTCACCACTGCAGAAATACAACTGAAGAAGCCTGTGCCATACTGAGGCAACCTGGAGTTTCACCCATTTCTGTTCTCAGCTAGCAAGGCTGTTTAATAAAAAAGTGACAAGTGCCATCCAGAAGCTGAATAAGGAAGAACTGAAGTCGTTTATGGATAGGCAAAATACTCCAAAGATTTCACTAAAGCTGCATATGGAAAATACCAACATCTACTTTACTTAAAGAAAATTAGAAAAGGCATAGATGCAAACTCCCCCCAAAGGTCATGTTGCTTCATACCAAATTAAGGTCATGACTGTTCCCATTCTCCTAACTGAAAGTAGCATTGTTTGTGTGCATTGTTTTTTATTCCTTTCATCTTCCCATGTCGTTTACTGAGAGCCAGCACAGGTTTTTTAAATACCCAAAAACCCCAATTTGCTTCTTCACAATGCCTACAGACTAAAACAGCCACAGGGAGAAGTTTCTAAAACCATAAATGGTGTGTTCTTTGAAGTCAAATACTTGTGAAATCCCACCTGACACATCGTCAAAAGGCAGAACCTATTCAGGTACAGAAAATTGACATGATGGGATCCTTTAATGCTATTAACATAAAAAGTGTATTTTTAAGAAAAGGATGGTTGCTTTGTGCATTTATAGACAGAATAAGCAAAATCATAGCAGAGGACAGCAAAAAGGAATTAATCACCCCAAACAGCTTAGAAGTAACTGGAAATTTTAAAATACTTGACCAGATCTGTAATTTCAAAAGGAAAAAACAAAAAGAAGTCCAGACCTAATTTCAACAGCAGATATGACACCCAGAAAGAGCTTAAAAACAATGGCATTCCCATGGAAGTGGGAGAAGTTGGCCATGGCAGGTCACATCAACTCAACCAAAGAAAAAAGTATTTGGCAGAAAAGAGCACAAGATGAGACACCAGTCAAATCCCATATAACCATCAGTGACAGAGTTAGAGAGTAAAACATATCCTAAATCTTGACATGTGCATGCAGGGATCAGGTCTTTCATAGCTGAGGCAGCATCCTGGTCTTCCTGCACAAAACTGGCCTCCCAGAGGCTGCTTTAACTTGAGCAGACATCCAAGGCTGCAGCATCCTCCCCCAGCTCCTGGTGACAGCTGTATCTGACACACCCTGGTCACGCCCTGTGGACTAGGACAAAGCCCACTTACACCACACATAGATCAGCTAAAAATGCCTCTGGACAGAACAGACCTGCCAGGGCCTTGCTACAGCTGAGTGAAGCTTTGGGGAGGCTTTGCAGGTACAGAGCAGGGCAGCTCTGTTGAACACCAACTGCTGTCCCTGTGGGAATGAACTAAACATTCACACTGAAAGCTCACAGGGTGACAGCATCATAAAGGAAAACTTGTCAGCTCAACTAGCATTACCCAATCATAAGCCAATGGCTTTAGAAATGCCAGAAGTCAGTATGATTAAAAGCTTTACATGCAATAGCTTGTGGGTATGAACAATTTGACCCAGGCTCATGCTAACCAAGCTGCAGATACCGCAGTGCTGTGCTAACTGAAGCTATAAAGTGATCAGCAGGCACTGCACACAACGCTCAGCTACGTTACAGACACATATTTCTTTACGCATTGTACTCTGGCTGCAATAAGTGACTGCAGCGTCAATACTGTCAATACAACACACACTAAATCACACTTTATCCCTGAAGCCTTTTCTCCTCTGACAGCTTCAGCATTCCAGTGCATGGAAATCATTGCTTTACTACCTGGTCTTCAGTTTTCTAACAAAAATCCCTCCTGTGCAGTCTCCCTGTCTCACAAATGACTTCATTTCAATATTGCATCACACTAACCTTGCAAATTGGCAGAAAACAAAACATATGATACCCTGTCATCTGAAAGGCAAATCAATCTGTCGACTGATGTTCTTCCCTTTGTCAGCTGCATGCTAGAAAACTGTTACAGGTTACTTCACATCAAACAGATATAAGAGACTTTATTTAGGAATCACAGAGAGAACATTTAAATGGGAGGGGGGGAGTGAAAATCCAGTAGAGCAGCAGGTCATCTTGCGGATTCAAATAGTTTCTAAATATTGCTGTCTGGTTATTTTGTTTGGTTTTTTAAATGGACAATTTATTACTCTTTTATTCCACTTGCACTGAAATTAGGCTATGTTATTCAAAATGTTCCCCAAATACTACTATGATCAAACTCAACCTTTAAAGTTTCCCCATACATTTGTACCAGCACCTTTGGCTCAGTACTGCAGTTTCCACAAAACCTTTGCAGCATACAGTGAGGAAGAAGGGAATGAAATCAGGCTGAGTCTGCATTTCCCTTAGGGTTATTCACCCGTACCATTTGTATCCTAGGAACCCTCTTCCCTCCCGAGCTCTCTTCCCACACAAGGAGAGACCACCCCTGTCCCGCAAAGGCTGTGTTATATTGATCAGGCACCATGTAACCACGAACAGACCAAACCCACAGAATCCTTGTTTCATGCAGAACAAGATTCGGACCAGCTTGTGTCAAGTTAGTAAATCAGAGCCATGCGGGCCGGTTACCGGGGCAGGGCTGCTCCGCTCGGGGCTCCCCCACCTCTGCTCCCCGCCGGGAGCTCCCTGGTCCCCGGGGATGCGCCAGGATGCTCAGCCCACACAGCGCCGTCTCTCCCAACCAGCTGCCAGGTCTTTCTCTTCTCGCTGTAGCGGGGTGCTTCCTCTGTGCCGGCAGCAGCGTCTGCTCTCCTCCCCAAGCCTTCCCTCCCCTCCCTCGGGCCGCTGCTGGCGGAGGCGGACCCGGACCCGCGGGGGGACGGAGCCACAAAGGCCGGGCCGGCGGGGATGCCGCGCCCGCCGCAGCGCCCCGGGCAGGGCTCCCGCCCCGCCTCGGCCCCGCCGCATTGTTCTGTCACCTGGCCCCCCCCCGCTCCGCCTCTCCGGCCCCCGGGGCGGCCCGCGGGGGTGGCCGAGCCAGGCGGGGGTTCCGCGGGGTGCGCCCCATCCCATCCCATCCCATCCCA
>VWZD01008373.1:120365-249425 GCA_013396695.1 Sakesphorus luctuosus | reverse complement strand
GCTCCTGCATTGCGGCGGGCCCGGCCGAGGGGCCGCTCCCCTCACCTGCAGCGCCGCTCTCCGCCTCCGACATGGCCCGGCCGCGCTGCCCAGCGCGGGGGAGGCTCCGCTCCTTCTCCCGTGCTCACCGCGCTGCGCTTTTCTGCGGGCGGTGCGAGCCGCGGANTCCCATCCCATCCCATCCCAATGCATCCCACCCCCGGCCCGGAGGGAGCGAGGAGCCGCCCGCCCTGCCCTGCCCTGCACTGCCTTTGCGGCCACCGCCGGGCCAGCACTNCAGGGCAGAGAGGGGAGGGGAGGGCAGCACGCCCGGGCCGGCGCTGATGGGCTTCCCGCGCCGGTGCGGGGCTGCTCCTCCCTCCTTCCCGCCGCAGCCGCACAGGGGACGCGTGGGGGCGGCTCCGAGGGACAGCCCAGCCCCAGATGCGGATCTCACGGCTGCCCGAGCAGAAACCGCTTGGTGGTGACAGCTATAAACACAGCCCCCTCTCCGTGGCCCGAGGTGACACCCTGCCTAGTTCCTGTGTTGGAGCCCTGCGGGGGATGCTGCGAAGGTGGTACCGGGTGTTTGCCGGCGGGGTGCCAGGGGTGGGGAGGTACAGGCAACCCGAACAGTCAGGGCATTAACAGCTCCGCGGACATCCTGAATTACGGGGTGACTTTTACAACGTGGGGTTCTTTTTATCTGCCTTTGGAGTGAACTCCTCTCCCACGTGGCTCTGCAGTGCCATCAGGCCAGAACTCTTGTTTCCGCTGATTTTAGCTAATTGTCTCCAGGACCTGGGAGAGAGACACCCTTTACTGTTACTTGATCCATGATTAAGAGTTTTCCAAACTAAGTAAGAAGCCATTACAAACAGAAGAATAAAAATAAGGCTGGTATCCTCCCATGAACAATCCTGGAGCCAGAGAAAGGGTTTTGTTTCACCCTGACACTTCATGGCCTAATTCTCCTTTGCTTTCCACACTCAGTGGCCATTCATATTTTGAAAGCACTGCCAGCAGTTCACGTGAAATAAGGGCATTAACTCCAAGCACAGCCTCAGTTCTTGCCAATTCCTAGGCTGAGGAGGTCATTGACATTCCTGACAGTGTAAAATCCACCCAAAGTTCTCCCAAGTTCTCTCAACAGAGCTGTTGCTCACATGAGGGATCCCTGTGAAACCCCTGAAGACTAGGGAATTTTGAAGCAAAAGCCCAGACTGTGCAGGTGCTTACCCAGCACCTCCCTCTCTTCCCTCATTTCTTGCTCTCATGGCATTTGCTCTGTTCCCTGTAAGTTTTATCACCTCTGAGAACAGAAAGTATGGCACAAAAGTTAAAGCAGTAAGCTCTTCACATCTGCACACCTGACTCATCTCAAAGGCCTTCACCAACTCTGCACACGCTAAAAAGACTGTCTCTCCTTGAAAATGTCTCATCCAGGGAAAAAGCTTAACTCAGTTCACCTTCCAAAATCAGCTGCCCAAAAGGGTTTTCTGAACCTTTGAGGAGGAGAGAGGGAAGGAGCATGCTGGGATGGCTGGACAGCAGCTCATTGCACTGTTCGTACCTGCTACAACCTTGTGTTCCCTGGGACACTCAATAACATGGGAATCACTCACACAGTTTGCCAAGAGCCAAGGAGAGTGTGCTGTGGGACAGTGTGCACTGGGATTGCTGCTTCCTGCTCTCCCCTCTGCTCGCCAGGCAACAAAGGGGAACATCTGGCCAAGAGTCGGCTTTAATTACCTATTTAGAGTCAGGCTGAATATTTATGCTGTCATTAACCAGCCTCGGAAATAAGAAACCAAACAACTCTAATACTTGGTTTCCTGACAAGAGACTTAAATAGCAGAAACTTTTGCTTCAAATTAAATGCACTTCAATAGCAATTAATGGTAGGCTTTAAACATGTATTGAGACGATTAACAAAGGCTCAGGAGAAGAAAAGAAGCAATCAAGAAACACATAAACACACATCCAAATCATATACTTTCTGGGAAAAAAAAATATTGTATGCAGGCTACTCTTCCATGATCCCTCATGCAACGAGACAACACATATAAAAATAGCATTTGTTGGGTACAGACATCTTTCCGAATGTCACGGCAGTGACTACATTATTCAATATCAAGCCAGGTTGCCTAAGTTACACACTCAGCTGTAGGTGTTTTGAATAATGCAGAAGGAGGATATTTGAAGGCATGTGACTGACTAGCTAGTTTCAGAAATGAGACCTTTTATGGTATGTCCTTTTAAAGCCACATTAAAAAGAAACACATTTAAAGTAAAATTAGATTCTCAGTCTGAAATATAAAATTGAGAACTAAGGCTCCTTATGTTTCGTTTTGCTTTATATAGATAAAATTATATAAGAATTAATTATAGAAAAATAAAATACTGCATTAGTTTCCCTGTGCCATCTCTCTCCCTTGGAAATAAATTTAAAAAATAGTACATTTCATATAAAAGAAAAAAAACTTTTTGAAACGGTCACTGTACCAAATGATCCTGCTCTGAGGCTGAAGAGGCTTCATTTTTGTTATTTACTCCATAGGAAGTTTTTCATTTTTATGGTAATTTTGACAGGTTGTTTGGAATCTGTGCATTTAATTGCTTATTATTTTATAAGCCTAACAGAAAATCAGTCTAAATATAGGGATTAAAATGTAAAATGGATGGACAGATTTTGAAAAGGATGGAATAAGTCAAGTCATCTACATCCTCTGAATACCTGTTCTTACAAACACCTTAGCTTGTCCCTTACACAAGATTCAATTTTAGTGTGGCTCTGGAAAGAATTTTTTTCTTTCTCAGTGAAGTAACATCAGCTGGCTTAGTGTACTACAGGAGAGTAGTAGCAGGAAGAAAAAACCTTTTTTTGACCCTGAAACATCAAAGTGTTATTCTGTCAGACAACCAAAGCATCCATCAGTGTTCCACTCAAGCACCAACCCAGTTGTTACAGTATTACTGTGACTGTGCGGAAAAGCAGGATTTCTGCAGTAGCTCGGGGCAGATGTCTGCTTTAAGTTCCCTCCCAGCCATCTACTTTGGACTGAACACCTCTCAAGCACAATGAAGAAGTGATTTAATATCCTGTATTTTGCATCTGCAGCCTCGGTGATCCCCAGAAAGCTGCAGCCTCCAACCATTCCATTCATCACAGGAAGGGCTCCGATGCTCTGGCAGAAACTGACAGTACAAGAATAATAGCAGCCTAACCTAGCTCTGATTTGAGCAGAGCTACCACATACATGTTATCCATTAGAATCAATCAAAATTTCATGAGAGAATTGAAGATCACCATAGTGCCCTTTCACAGCCATAGCCACACATTGTGAGAGCTGAGCAAAACTGGCTAGTCAGGGAAAAGAGGTATGTGCCTCTCAGTCATGAGTACGAGGGTCTAAGTGAGGCACTGATGGGGTAGCACTGAGAATCAGTGAGCTGGAAACACCAGGCACAGGAATATGGAAGAAATACAGGCATTTGGATATTGCACCTGACAGCACTGTGGACAGACATGATCAGACACAAAAACCAGTGCGCCACTGAAGCCCAACACCCAGCCCAACACTGGTACCAGTGAGAGTTGTGTCTTTAAAAACTCCACCATGTTTAAAACAAAAGAACAGAAAGCAGGTAGGCATGCTGTGCCTCTTGGCACCTCAGGAATCCCTTAACAAGCACTATGTTCATCTGCTCAATTAAAATTCCTACATTAATGGTTTCTCACTTCAATGTTTCCTCTTATGTAGTTTCTGGAGCACCATTAAACAAAATGCCTGGTTTCTGTTTGTCACCTGCATGACTGTTATTGCAGTCTCCTCCTGCATTCCAGCAGGACAGTTTTTCAGCTTACAGCACTTTAACCTCTCCAGTGCTGCTTTTTGGTTCATGTGCTAAAAAACTTAGAAATTACTTTCCTTATAGAGCTAACTGGCAATCTGTTTCCTTAGATGCAGTTTTAATCTTCCCTTTCTTAAAAACAACCTTTTATTTTAATACTCAAGAAGTCTCTGTAAAGATGAGAAGAATGAAAAACTATTCATCACTGTCACAGCCTTTCAATAAAGAAGCTTTTTGTGCACATAGGAATATAAAGGGTTTCTTCAAAAGGAACACGTTATATAATTTTCACCTGTCTTATAAGTTTCTCATTCGTGGTACCCCACATCTGTTAGAAGTGTATCACTCTGGGAATGCTGCATGCATAGAATTTGCCAGCATTTCACAGCAGGGTGGTTTTTCAGCAAAACTGCTGGGCTGGAGGCACTAAAATGTAGCTCTGGTGCTCACAAATCACTGGCAACACTCACGCATTTGGAGAGTCCTTTGGAGGAGGACAGCCCCCAGCACTGCTTACACTGTTTGGGTGTGTCCAGCACTCCCATCATATAAATGTTCCATAGTCTTCTCGTGGATCACAATGGAATGTGTGGCTTCTGTGTGCACAGAATGAAAAGACAAATTCAGTTCCAAAAGGATTCTACTCATCCTGTATGTCCTGAACACCTTTTCTCTTTAAATTCACTGCCCGCCCCCCCCCCCGATGTATTAAAAATTAAAGTCAAAGAAACACAAACACAAAACAAACAAACCCCCAGAATAAACAGATATATTATATAAATTAACATGATCATACCATCATCTATTACTCTCCAAATATGCACCCAACTATATATGGTAAAAAATGCTATTCTCTCAAGGCATTTTTAAAATATCATCCAGATTGTGCATCCCTACTGGCTTATTTCAGCACACATTTCTTATCACTCCTTAAGAAACAAAGCTCTGTATGCATCAAACAATACACTTGGTTTTGTTACATGGTTCCTGTGAACACATACACTGCTTGAGGAAGGGATGAGTATGTTGGCTCCCACTGAAGTCACTAAAAGAGGCAGACGGCTCAGCCTCCTCTAAAATCAAGGAACTAGAGTTCAGCAGGACAAAAATCTGCAAAATTTTGCCCACCTTATTTCAAACAACCTCTGTTCTAGAGAACACACTGTGCCCCCCCAGGTGGTGTGTTTGGGTGTTATTGTTCATACCCTTGCTTTGCAGTCTGCTTCACTGAATTATGTAGCATCAGCAAAACTGCAGTGTGATTTGCACTGCAAGTAATAATTTAAACATATCCTGTGCCAGCTCAAGAATACTGAATTTGCCAATGTGAAGGAGAAAGGACTCAGAAAATTATCAGGCTCAAAAAGTGACACAGGAATACATTCTCTCACTGTGCACCTGTGATAGATAAAACCATCACCAGAGAAATCCACAGAACATATGACAGCTACCAGGCTCCTACCTGGCTGCTTTCTGAAGCTTCCTGTGGTCCAATCAAATAACAGAAAGAAACTGCAGCATTCTGAACGATAAGTAACACAAGATTGACACAATACTCAAAACAAATTGTATCTGAAGGGAAAATCTGAAACTAGAATTATATGCAATTTCCATAGATTGATTACTCATAGGAAACAGACATTTAGGTTTTATTTAGGGATATATCAGCTTAATGGTTTGGGTTTGTTTTTTTTTCCCCCTAAGATGTGTAAGAAACTGTGTGGAGAATATCCCAACATAATAAAAATGTCACCCACATCCTCCAGATTAGTACAAAATAAATTGGAAGAGCGAGAACTATGATGCACACTGTATCTTGTACATCTCACCTCTATCTAGGAGGTAGAAGTGGTTACACTGAGACACAGATGCACAGAGGAATAAAACAAGTTTCAAGGGCAACTGGAGAAATGCAGGTGAACAAAGTCATAGAGTAAATGGGAAATAACATGATCAGTTTTACACAAAACTATTTGCAGTATAGAGAGGAATCTGCACCTCCACTTAAGGCTGGACAAACTGATTATTTACGGGAGTAAATCTTAATGAATTCCACTGACCTCCAACTTCCATCTGACATTTAACAATGCAGCAGGACTCGGACATTTTAGATTTTGAAGGGAAATAAAAAATAAGCAAAAAACCTCTGACACTTAAGAAGTGCCTGGTGAATACTGGAAATGTTTTTAAAATTACAAATATATTTTGATAGGTTGTACAACCTTTAACATTTCATATATATGAGCATTATATGATTTGATTTTTACTTCTAAGAATATTATCAAAAAAGAAAAGGCTAAACTGATGGAAAAAGGTATGTCTTAGAAGTGCTCATGAAGCATAAATCCCTACATATAAGTGATGCTGGATCTTTTTCAGAGCATAACTCTTTAAAAAAGAATATTTGACAGAAATTTAAACTTAGAACATCAAATGGTGCCATTTATTCAATGATGGTTAGAAATAGCATAGTAAGTCACACAGAAGAAAGAAAAATAGAAATGTTCCTAGAGGTAGCAGAAATAGATACTTTAACATTAATCCACTGGTTGAGGTATGTTCTTACAAAACATTTGAGAAAATTCAAATAACTAACACATTTGTAAACATTAAAAGGCTACTGTGAGTACTTATTTTTGCTTAAAATGTCTCAAATGAATGGTGGCATGAGCATCACTGACATTTTCTCAAAATTTTGATGTGCCACTGGTCTCTGTACATTCTTTTTTAATACCATATGCTCTATTTTTGGAATCTTTAATGAGGGCACACACATATAAACGAAAGTACAGAATATCCCAAATGAACAGAGTAAGGTTTTCTACTCAGTGTATAATTTGTCTCACCACAGGTTACGTGAGCCCTCTGATAGTTTTTTTCTCCCTAATTGCTAAAGGGATGCAAATTCCATAAGACTGTACTATTCTCTCAGTTGCTGTAAAATCCCTCTGAAGAAAGACATTATACCAGTTTTTTACAATTTCTAAACATGGAGTCTAGTATGCTAAAATAAAGACTATGAATCAGTAAGTCATAAAGGGTGAGGAAATACCATTAGTAGCAAGTAACTAAAAAGTCGAATTATATAATAAGTAACAATCCAATAGTCATGAAACAAAGACATGGCTATTTTTAAGAAAAGTAGTTCATCTTAGAAGATCAGCTTCATGGAAATATGCAATATATTTAGCTTCTATAAATGAATGCTGAATTAATTACAACAGCTATATAAAAGATAGAGGCAAAAATAAGCCATTTCCTGTATTTACACAAGTGTAAACAAGAACATAATTTGTCTCTGACTTCAGAATTCAATAATAAAAAGAAAAGCCACTGACTTAAAATGTAATTTTAATGAGAAACCATGCTTCAAATCTTGCTTCGATGGAGCATAAAGCTGTGAGTTGGAGAAGTCCTTTATTTTTCCATTCTAACTTAAATACAACAAACTGCACCAAAATTTTCAAACTGGCACATACAGTGCAAGAAACATCCTTCCTCTTATTAAATCTGTTGGATTTGCTTGTGGTATTTTCAATAGTGATTTATTCTTTTAGTCATCTTTGCCAGCAGGAAAGAATGTTGTTGACTTTCCTCTAGGTGTTTAGCCTAAATTATTACTAAACTCAAATCTGGTAATTCAATAAACCAAGAATTTGTTCAGGAGAAAAACTAATACTCATTTATAAGTGTTGTTGCCACTTCCTTAAACTTAACTACCAAAAAGGTGATGATTTAGTGCCTTGAAGAAACATAATGAAATCATATGAATTTGTTTTTCCATGGGCAAATGAAGAACCACATAACATTGACCCCATTAGTTGCCGTAAAAGATCTGGGGTTTATGTCTTGCTAGAGATTACCATTTAAAAAAAGACACGGATTATTTTTTTGGTATTCAGTGTATCCATGTGTGCCTTATGAAACCACAAAAATACTCCATGCTTTTGTGTACTTAAGATAGGAATGGCAAACCCTGGTTGCAGCTTCTTTCAGCTGGATCCAAAGTCTCTTCAAATCAGTGGAAAATCTCCCATTGCTTGTAATAATTTTAGACCAGGTGCCAAAGCTCTGAGGTGAGGTGATGGCTGCATTGGTGCCTGGGAAGTGGGTCACACAGCATGAAACATATGCTGGTGCTTCTAACAGAGATGCTCTTTAGGCAGCACTTCATTCACCTGTGCTGTTCCACACAAACTGTGAGTGTCCACATCACCACGATGACTGTCACAGAATTTGGATTCAGATGTTTTAAGAAGGCTGCTCCACAATAGGAGTTTGGATAGATAGATAGATAGATAGATAGATAGATAGATAGATAGATAGATAGATAGATAGATAGATAGATAGATGATAGATAGAGAAAAAAGAAAGAAAGAAAGAAAGAAAGAAAGAAAGAAAGAAAGAAAGAAAGAAAGAAAGAAAGAAAGAAAAAGGAAAGAAAAAAAGAACAGAGCATGCTGAAAAGGAGACCAGAATGCTTTCAGAATCTTGCAACTCCAGCAGATCTCAGTAAAGACATCTGAAAACCCAAACAGAGCAAATGCACTGACATTAACGTGTTCACATCTCAGACGATCTTTGTCCATCCAAGGCCTCCTGGCTTTCAAACACAGGGCAATGAAAGTAAATGCAGGGGCATCTTTAAATCATTTTTGCAGAAAATGTGTGTCATATGGGCAGGGTGCAAGCACAGTAAAGAAATCATCACCACAGGAAACTGCATTTGGTTTGTTTAGAATGGCAGCATAACATTTCTTATGGAAAGAAATGCTTGACATGTTTATAAATAGTGAAATATGTGTGAAAATACTCTTCAAATCTATTTGACATCTGTCTTCCAAAGGACTGTATTTTTGGCTGAGCTTTTATTTTCAATCCTTTGCCTTAAGCTTGCATATGACTGCTCTGCTGTTTAGAAAGTAGTGACCTTCTTTTACTATAACAAAGAATGGGCAATTTTGAATTTAAATGTACAAAACTACCACCATTAGGATCTAATTTAATGCAGTGCTCAGTGCAGCAGAAGTCATCCTCCTGCACCAGCCTTCTTCCAAAGAAATGGAAAACAAGCAGAGACGACAAGTCTATATCAAATCAAATGGTTCACTAACATAATTCTGATACTAGCATAAAATAGGCCTTCAGATTGCATGACTTAAACTAAAATGGGTAGTAAACAAAAAAAAAAAACAAATAGGAAGGTGCTGCTCAAGAAACAGGAACACATGGTGAGGAATTTATAGCAACGAGCGATGGCTGAGAGAAGAGTAAGCATGAGGAGATAAGAATAGTATTTGTGAAAACAAGGTCATTGCAGAAAAGGTTTCAGATTCCAGACTATGTTTACAGCCTTTGGTGTCAAGCTGCCCAGGAACAGATTCGGAAGGACTGACTTTGTAAAAGTAAATTTTCTCTGTCATCCTTTTTCTCACCCTGAGGTGCTATCTGTCAAGGCCTATAAACTTCACTGTAGATAGATTATGTTAATAAGACACGAAATAATGTGTATAGCTATGGGGAAAATAGGGTGCTTGTATCAAATATATTTTCCTGTTCACCCATGCAAGATCACAGGGGCACTTTCTGCAGATAAATGGGCTTGGAATGACAATAATTTAAAACTGTATTCCTGGTTATAAATAGATCATGCAGACAATGGACATGTAAGCAATCCCAACATTGCCATGAATAACTATTTATAGTCACCCTTCCTTCTCCAAACTCTTCAATGCTGGGTATCTAATCCATACAAAAGCAACACACTTAATTCTCATCATCTCAGTTTTGCACTTGAAGTAACTTAAATGAGGGATTATGAAGTCAGTTTTTCACAGGAATCCGTAACTCATTTTCTGTAGCACTGCATGGGAACTGTGAGGATTCCATAACCCTCAAGACTTAAGGTGGGGACAACAACAGTTCAGATGCACTTACTAATTCTGAATGGTTAATTTTAGATTTTCAAAGAGCCCAATTTACTGCTGCTGTCTCTGAGATGCAGGAAGATGCTCTTCTGAACATCAGGAAGAGCATTTAGAATGCTCAGATATAGCTAGATGCCTGTCTTGATTTTCAAATTCACAGAGGCACCTAATCCTTAGTGAAAATCACAGGGGAGAATTTGCAAAATTGCTTTTCAAAGCTAGCTATAAAGTGATCTCCATTTCTAAGTCCTTTGACAACTTTACTGGCACGAGTGTATTCCCCTGTAATAGATGTTTCTGTGTGCCCATGTGTTTGCAAGAGTTTATAGTCTCTTAGCAATTACAAGGATTTTTGCTGGAAAGAGAATTAAGTTTGCCTTGAGGTAGTTTTCTTAAAACTGTGTCTTCCTTCAGGCATTTGAAATTTCAAGGACTTTGAGTGACTGAATTCATACAGTTACCACAGATAAAGAAGTGAAGCAGTTGCACTTACATTTGAAATCTTATGTGTTACGTGTGAACAAGCTTTACATGGACACACACCAAAATTTTCAACCAATGTGGTAACATTTATAGAGAAAAATACAATTTTATATGAGACATTACAATCATTATTCCTTTCAATCCACAGCTAAACCTTGCCATTACAGGTTCTTCTGTTTGTAATGTTTCTTTATATGTGGCTGGCCCCTCTCAGCTGGTAGAGCTGGGCAGATGCACTAGATAAGAGTGAGGGACTGGTCCTTTTCCATGTTCCCTTGCTCAGTCAGGGTCCACTGCTATCCCAAATCTTACTGTAACATTTCTAAGTCTGTAGGTACCTGAGCTCCTGCCAACTGGCAGATGCTCAGACTTTCACAGTTAATAAACTCTCTGGAGTTTCAGCTGCAGCTGATGCCTCAGGAACTGAAGCAGGATTTTGAAAGTATGACTTTCTGTGTTTCCACTGCCAGTGTCTTCTGATCCTTCCAGATGCTCTGAGTGCACCTAAGCCAGAAGGTGATGAGCTGTGCAGATGAACAGAGTGGAGGAGAGAGGTGCCTGTCTTTCCCTGCTTTCAGACTGGTGATCTGGTGTCCTAATAAGGAGACTCAAATTTTCTCTTGCAATCAAATTATGGAAGTTCAGGACCTTTCCAAATCAAACTGAGGACACACCAGCATTCTGCAGGCATATTTACCACTTCCTTCATGTCTTTTGTTGATACACTCATGGTGATGATTTAGACATATCCCTAATTCTAGGAAAAAAAAAACATGTTTAGGAATCCTAGTGGAATCATCTGCTTGCTCAAAGACCATCTTAGTCTCATCACAGTTCTTGATGTTCCTGTCTTGGCTAGTAAGATTTTCTCTTCACACAGCTGACATATGTGGGGCTGCTCTTCCCTATAAATTGCTTGAGGGAATCCTGGAACTGAGGACTTGATTCACCTACAAAGCGCATTGGAGACAGGCAATGCCAGCAACTGAAGTGTTAAAATCCCTTTAAAGGTCTAGGCCTGAGCCAGCTGAGTTTCTTTTTATCACAGTAAGAAGTCTTCTAAATATCTTCATGTGAGTAATTTCACTTGTCACAAAAGAAACCCAAAACCAAAATGAAACAAATACCACAAGAAACCAAACAAATCAGTCTGGAAAGCATTAAAAATTTTAAGTCTTTAAGGGAAAGATCTAAAATCTCTCTAAAATACAGAATTTATTGAGAATTCAGAAGAGTTTGTTAATGTCACCCACTTTGAACGTGAAAAGGGTTGTAATAGTATGAATCCATTGAGGGATGCATTTCTGCTCAGCATCTTTGTTTGCAGGTAATTGCTTCCCAGGCTGTCTCCACTGCTTGGTTCTGCAGTGCAGCATAACCTGAAATACACCCCCCAACACTGTGCAGGTACCAGATTTAATTTATAGGCCTAAATTAAATAGACTTACAACTCAAAGCAGAAACCAAATGTGGATTTATGTTTAAAATAACCAAGGGGGACCTAAGGCAGGTATTTTTGCAGTACAAGACAAAAAAGTGGGCCACAACTTCATACTTGCTTGCCTGAGTGCCACCCCCACAAGCCTACAAAACACTGCTAAAAAGGCCCACATTAAGTTCTTTGCAGAATTTCCCCCGTAGAGGTTCCTTCCTCCTTCCTACTGATGAAATCGATCATTTCTGCAGGAAAGTCTATGAGAACAGAAAAATATTATGCTCTAATCAAAAGCTCCAAAGGGGCAAAACATGCAAGTTAAACACATGCCCATCAGCTCCAAGTTCTCTGACTCCTCATATCCATCTCCCCCAAGGTTTAAAGTAGGGAAAGGAGGGCCATGAGGCCCTGAGCCTGTACTCTTACTGTGACATCTGCTTCTGCAGTTAGAAGCCATCCAGACAGATGACTTCAGAATCATGCTGGATCCAAATTCTTCAGGACTTGAACACTTGAATCATTCTCTTTAAATAAGGCAGCAACCACTTTCCAGAGCAGCCAAAGTTTCCAGTGATTGTAGAGTGTTACTCAAGATACCATGTACTACAGTAATCTACTCAGGAGGTGACAGAGGCCCAGAAAACTGTCTAAGGCCAACCTCTGAAAGGAAAGGTTGCAGACTCTTGGGCAAATTCAGATAATAAAAGCATTCCTGGCAGCTGTTGCTATCTAGGCATTCTGGAACTGCCAAGGACGTCTTCAGAAGGGCACAATATTGTCTTCAGAAATCCACGCCCATTATCTATTTTGTTTGTGCAGTGCTTGTTTTGTCCCTCAACAACCTTGCATGACCCTCTTTAAAGCCAATGGATGCTAAACATATGCAGGCAAGAAAAAAATGGAAATCATCTCATTACAAAACAGCCATACACAGTCTTTGAGTTGACAGGCAAACCTGAATCAGTAGCATTTTTGGATAAACATCACTTTGATTTGCCTCTCGGGATCCAAACACGTAACTTAGAACCAAAACCACAACAGCCAACACATTGGCTATGAACTGAACACGCCTTAAAAACAGAAACAAACCCCAAATGCAAGAACAATCAACAAAAATCAGAATGAAAAACTAAACCAATCTGAGAGAACATGTCTGAGATTTTGCCCCCGCATTTCACAAAAGTAACAAAAAATGCCATGCTGCTCACACCAACCTCTCTGTCCTAAGGCCTAAATTTTACAATAAATTTGTATCCTTAGCTTACCTTTTCTTCTCAGGCATAGATGAAGTAGCCTGGATTTCCTTTCAGTGCTCCCTACAAAACTTATAAGCACTCAATCACTGACAAAAATATTCACACCTTTTCAGTGTTATCCTCACTGTATCTGCTTTGGGGCATCTCCATGCACAGCATTCAACATACCAAAGAAAGTGTTACGACTGGAGCTCCAGGAACACACAGCCAGTGCTTTCTGCATAGCTATTGACAATGTTCCAGGTGATTAATTTGTGCCCTTTGATGTGACCTTTTTCCTTCAGCCAAGGTGATATGCAAGCTTAACTCCATGGAGGAAATCAGCTGAGTTCTTACAATTTCAACAGTGTAAATCTGAAGCCAGCTCATTTTTCTATTCCCAATGTTACAGAAACACAAAGACAGTATTTTGGACCAACAGCACTGTGAAAGATGATGTATATCTAAAATCAGGCACTGGTAATTCAGAAAGATTACACTTTAGAGTAGCAACAGTGTCCCAGCAGTGCACAAGGAAAACAAATGTCAGGCAGCTTCAGGAAGAATAATTTGAAATCCTGTACATACTGCTAAATTCCAAATGAATCCCACAAAAAAGCTTGCTGTCATTGGCAAATACACCATTCAGCAGCTATCAAGAAATGAGCAAAAGTCAAGAAGTACAGAAGAACAGAGTAAAAAATCTGTGTCTCTGATACTATGTTCAACATGATGCTCTCAGCCTGGAATACCGTGTTTGGTTCACAGTGTTACATAAAGTGTAGAGAAACCAAACAGGGTTCAAAGTGCTTTGTAAGAGTGATTTAGAGATATTTTCCATATAACAAGAAATTTTTAAGACTGGGATTGGACACAGAGGACACCCAACTGTTGACAGACAGCTCTGCCTGATTAAACTCACCAGACAGTGTTCAAAGGCAGAAGAGAGAACCTTCACTCCAACATCCACCGAATGTCTTTAATCAGAGGGAATCCCAAATAGTTATGAAAGTGCTGTGTAATCCAAGAAACCAGAAGAAAAGCCATGCTGCAAAAATACCAAATGGTGAAACAGAACATTCTCAAAGAGAAGATGGCTGGTAAAGTGCTGACACATCATCTGCCCTGCAGTGCATGCACACCAAGTCACACTTTGCATCCACTAACTACTTAGCACAAGAAGACACTCAGGTGTGTAAACAAAATCAAGGACAATACTAGAAATATTCTTGTTTCTTGAGGAAGTCCTAGATATTTCTGGAAGTACTTTTGTGCAGGCAGGGGTCACTTTTACTTACGCCCAAGCAAATAAAGTGAGTTCCCACACTTCACCTGACAGGTCCATTGCAGCTGTTGAACAGTGTGCCATGTGAAGCAAAGGTGTCCGGGATTCAGGGCCAGCAATCTCACAGAGGGGCAGCTGCCCTGACAGCTTCAATTCTGGATTTTACTGACTAGCTTAAAGTTTTCATTTTAATTTATATAGCTTTTACTATATTTTTTTTTAAAATATTGTACCACAGCCCTGTTACAACTGTGTCAACTGTGTCAGGAGACTGGAAACATGTTAAAGATGTCAGGTGTGTCCTAGAAGGCAAATAGGGTAGAAATTTAGGTTGAAGTGCTACTACAAAATACAGAATTGCTACCTTGGGACATACAGTTTTCATTTAATCATGTATGTTTTTTCTTGTGCTAAATCTTGATTGTTTCCTTTGCTCCTGATGATAATTCAAACCTGATGTCCTAATTACACATCTCAGTAATTAATAGGACCTTAGAGATTAAAAAAAAGGACACAGCTACATCATATCACTGAAACTGTTCACCTTGACGGTTAGAACATTAGTGTCAGCTCAGAAATGTACCAGAAAGGTGTTCACCTGCAAATTTTAACCATTCAGAATCAGTGAGCAAAGAGTTCTCAAATAATTGTAGTGAATGAATAGTCTCCAGATGCACATCAGTGGGAAAAATCTGACCTTTCCTAAACTGACCCGAAAGATCTCTATAAATACAGAGATATTTGCATAGACAAACATTATTTAAGACCTGTATCAACAGTCCCCTGTTTTCATACAGAAAAGATTTTCAAAAGCATGAGGACAGATAAGCCCCAACTTCTCACCTTCTTTAGGAAAATCTCTGCTGAAATATCATTTCTGGACTCATCAGTTAATGTACCTTGTCCTCAGTTCTATCACATATATGGTTTGCATATCTTATTAGCTATCCCATATGTTATTTGCTATCCCATATATTTAGCTTGTTGAAAACTCTTAATGTTATTTTGATGGCAGGAAACACATTAGCACCAGTGTTTTCTCTGGGTGCCTCATTTAATTGTTTCTTAGCAGGTCTTCTGTTTTATTTTTTTTAAGCTTACAGCTTATTCATAATCATGCTGCTCTTTTAATCTCTTGCTGGACCTGCTGTTCCCTTCATGATAACTATGTTTTGTCTTGAGCTACATTAAGATGACTTGGAAACTGAGAAACAGGATTAAATCTTTGTTATTAATCTTTATGACTGTAACAAAGCCTAATGGCAAATTGGAGGCGGTTCAGAGAACAGTGAAAATCATTAAGGTGCTTGGGTAGTACATACTTAATTACCTACAGAAGGCAGCAGCTAACTAACATGGGTGTAACCAGTGTTACCCAACCTGTGACAGGAATCTGAGGAATATGGGGTCAGATTCACAGTAGTGGGAGACAATTGTTTACTGTTAACAAAAACATCCTGTTAACAGGATGAAAGCATGAAAAGCAATGTTTGCAGCAAATACCAGAAAGTATTTCAAAATTGTAAATCTGATATTATAAACAGGTGATGTCACTCAGGAAATAATTTGGAGATAGAAGTGGGTGGCTGCTGTCCACTGCCCACCCAGGCTGCAGCCTGTCCCTAAGGCACTCAGGAAAAGGCATGGCCCAAGCAGCTCATGGAGTTTCTGACCTGCTCTGCTGCACAGCTGATCTCCCACTGGCTGGAAATCAGCACTCAGTGTTCACTGCAGGATACAGCACATGGAGATTACACTGACTGCACCTGTGCAAGTTCTTCAGCTAATATCTCTGGCTGTATGATTGTCTGTAAAGCCACAAAGCTGGGATTTTTCTACAGCGTCTAAAGACATCTAGGCTACAAAACCCAACAGAGTATAAAGCTCAAACGTTTTACCCACCTTAAAAATCTCAGCAAAAAGGATCAGTTTGGTTTCCTCAGAAACAGCCCCTCTCACCAATCTGTGTAACAGCCAGGACTGAGCAGGTCTTAAGCTACAACAGTTCTCCATTCGGAACTGTTCAGGGAAAGGGAAGGAGTCCTAATTCTGGAGTTTGTTTTGCCTCTAATCCAGCAGAACTCAACTATCAAACCACACTGTGACACTCCTTCATTACACATTGGAAGAAAGTTAAATTTCAACAAATGTGAGAGGAGGGAAGGATGGGCTGTCTGCCACTGAAAATCCTGTCACACTTTCTGCTTAATTTGTTTTGCAATTGTTTTTAAACTATGCTGTGGATTATGCATAAGAATATTTTAGAACAAATAAATAAATTGAGCAGAGCAATTTTGCAATGTCATTCTCCCCCACTCTTTTCTTTTGCTTTATAGGAACAGCCAAGACCAGGGTGTTTGACTTGGCAGTTAATGACCAAGGCAAAAGGTCATGTACAAAATCGTAGTTTCCAAGAAACACTCAGTTTAGTAGTTACCACTAATTGACACTGAGGAAAGATCAGACTCCAAGCACTCAGACACTCCATTTCTCCTTATCTGTCAGTGAGTTAATTGCTGCCTCTTTCTCCACCTCAAGATGAAACCGGAGTGCCCTACTTTTAAAGGGAGACACAACACTGACCCAGACTTTTGCAAGTGACCCTTCAAAGGCTGTTCTGTGGTGCTTCTTACAATAGGCATTAGAATTGTGATCTTTCTTTGCTGTCCACAATTATAAGACTAATCCAATTCTCACTAAATACTACAACAGCTTCAATATTAGCTTCAGCAGGAGTGGAGAAATGGAGTTATATTTAGAATCCAAAGACTATCTGCTGTTCACAAGGTCATGGAGTCTGGAACTGAGAAGGAGCTGTTACTTCTTCAAGTAACTCTCATGCTCTAGGATTTATTGGAAAGAAGTTTCTGTTGATTTTCAAAGAGCTTCTTTATGGATATATTTAATCAGGTCCTTGGGAAAATCCTCCTTGTGCTAAAATTGGGATTCGATGAGCCTAAAAGACAAAAGTTTCTGTATCCTTCGGTAAAAGCATAATCTATGAAGTTGCGTTTCAGACCAGTTTAGGAGACTCCTTGTCTTTATCCAACAACACACTGCCATCGTGTGGTTCAGCATATCAATGGCACCTGATAGACTAGTCCTGGGATGTTTTCACAGATCTTTCATAGTTTTAATTTCTATTATACTAATAATGTGTTAGGTATTTATTGAAAGTTGTTTTTTTTTTAAAAAGGAAACAATTTGATTCCCTCTTCAGAATAGATGAATTAAAAATGTTCACTAACATTATTCAAAATGAACTGTATTTCATTTGCTTTACTTTAATAGTGGACTGTTCTAATGCAGACCACTGCCATTCTTCCATTTCTTTCAATTAATACAAAATGTGTGGGTTATTTGAATGAATATCTTCAATTATTTTTTAATATGTGTGTGCGTTTATGCAAATAACATCTCCTCTTCAGTTGCTTTTCTGCATTGGGAAAGAACAAATGACTTTCTAGTCATTCCCTCAATCCTTTCTCTTCTAATAATAACTTGCTGTCTTAATCCCAAGTCTTCAGCTCCGGATCCTGACGGACCAACCTGAAGGTAAGCCCTTCAGAATTTGAAATTTAAAGGGAAGTAGTGCAAAAGAAACACTGCTTAGTGCATCTACTGATTGATCTTCCAAGATACAGAACAGTGAGACTATGCCTCATCTTCTCTAGTCCACCATAGAAGAAAAAAGGATTATGATTGCCGTAAGTGTAACATTCACATGGGGCTACTCATTTCCTCTCTTTGAAACCTTCATGCAAGGTCCTGGCTGATCCAGTCATATGCAGTTGGCAGAAGAAAAACATTATTTCTTTTGCTTCCCTGCAATCTTGTTTTTAATAGCTAATCCTGCTTTTAAAAAAAAATCCATCTGCTTTCACAGGTGCTGGGAAGTCAATGCTGTCCAGGAAAGTCAAGAGTTGTAGGCAGCACTTTATCCAGGATGATAGACTAGACTAGACTAGCCTAGACTAGTTTACTTGGAAGGGATGTACAACAATCATCTAGTATGACTGCCTGACCACTTCAGGGCTGAGCAAAAATTAAATGTGATTCAGGACATTGTCCGAATGCCTCTAAAACACTGGCAGGCCTGGGCCACCTGTTTGGAAAGCTTGTTCCAGTGTTTGAGCACCCTTTCCATAAGGAAAGGCTTCCAAATGTCCAGTATAAACCTTTCCTAGCACAGCTTTCAAACAGTACCACACATCCTATCACTGGATCCCATGGAGAAGAGCTCAGCTCCTCCATCTCCGTGTCCCCTCATCAGGAAACCACAGAACAATGAGGTTGTCCCTCATACTCCCTATCTCCAAACTAGACAAGCTCAGAGTCCTTACCCACTCTTCACAGGACATACTTTCCAGTTCATTCACCAGTTTTCTTTCCCTCCTCTGGACAAATTCAGGGATCTTCACATCACTCTTAGATTGTGGGGCCCAGAGCCACACACAGTGATCACTGTGAGGTCACACCACACTGAACATAGCAGGATAATCACCTCTTTTGACTAGCTGGTTGTGCTGTTTGATGCACTCTGGGGTGGGGTTTGCCCTCTGGGCTGCCAGGGCACACTACTGACTCACACTGAGCTTTCTGCAGCTCATATTGAACCAGCACTCCCAGATCACTTTCTGCAGGGCTGTTCTCCAGCCACTCCTCTCCCCATGTATACTTGTGCATGGCATTACTCCATCCTAGGTGCAGAATCCAGCATTTAGACTTGTTAAATTTCATCCCATTAACCACTGCCCAATGCTCCTATCTATCAAGACTCCTCTTCAAAGCATCTTGTCCCTCGACAGTCAACAGCACCTCCCAGTTTGGTATCATCAGCAAACTTGCTCATGGTACATTCCAGATCATTGATGAATATATTAACAGAATTGGCCATAGGATTGAGCCCTGAGGACCACTGTTGGTGTTCTGTATGACACTGGTGTGGTACTTTTAAAGAATTTGAGAGGGTAGGCTGTCACAGGTTGTGACACTCATGGCTGTTACTGCACAGTGAACAAGCACCAGCTTGCTTTAAAAGGCTGTCTGTATTTTTATTCACAAGGATTGCAGCAGCACCTCTAAGGGACACCCAGTTGTTACTATCAAACAAACAATTTGCTTGTAGAAGATAGCATTCAGAGCTCATAGCAGTTATTCAGCATTCAGAGCTCATAGCATTTATTCAGCATTCAGAGCTTATACCAGTTATTCAGCATTCAAAGCTCACACCAGGTATTTGTTATTGCATGTCCATAGAAAAGGGTCTTCCTGACTCAATCACTAGTGCAATTACATTATATCCTGGAATGTATTAACAAATATTTTTCTGATCCAAAGTTAATAAAAAGTCAAATTTGCTTTGCTTCTGACACTTCTATATATGGACTTGTAAATATCATCCATATGCATAAATTTGTGTATATAAAACATATCCATTTTCATTACTTTACATATTCATTTTCCTTTTGTCATAGAGTAGCCCTCAGCTGTCCTACTGGGACGACAGATACACTGGAATATACCACAGGTTGCTCAATGTGTTATGCCATATATTGTATTACATCATTTTCCATTATGTTCCAGAAAATCCAGTTTATAAAGAAGTCTTTCACAGACCCCCATCCTTCCCACCTCCCTTACTTTGGCGTCTCTGTTCCGTGCGGAGTGGGAGGGCCGTGCCGCTGGACACAGCAATCCAGAGGAGGGCGTCCTGCTGCTTTGTACAGCGAGCGGGTCCTGGAGCCGAGCCCCGACAGCCCTGGGGAGGGATGGCAAAGATGCGGGGCGCTGAAAACAGCCTAAAATCAGCAGTGAGCGCATCACAGCCGTGTAACAGCAGACAGGGGAGCACGCTGAGCTGAGACACCCCGCATTCTCCACCTCCTAGGTAAATCTGAGTGCTCTCTACACGCCTTAGCTCTGGGGGATGGTGCCCATCGGGGATCTGGGAGCTCTCTCAACACCTGCTCCTAATCCCTGTCTCCCAGCACACCAAACACTGCGCTCCTCCAAGAAAATCATCTCACACCTCTCTTAAGATTTTGAGAATTTTTTGCAGCATGGAAGGTCCACAGTGAAAAGTAAAGATTCTGACCCTAGTCAATTGTGTGAGCTGCTAAATGCCAATTGCTTCTGAGAATTTTAGGTGGAACTTGCTGCAAACCCATATTTAATATTGAACCTGAGCCAGTTCCTACCAGAAAAGAGCTCCCAAATCCTTTTATGCAAAAGATCGTTCAAAATTGGACACCCAGCAGATCATGCAATCATTAAGAATAGCTCTTTTGTAAACAGCTACCAGAATGAGCAAGAAGAGGCATCCTAAAATATTGTGAAACTTTTGGGACAGGAATCAACCTAAAGAGATTATCAGAAAATTTAGAGCTCTGATTTCCAAAGGAAGCAGCTGCAAACTCTGCCCTTCTCAACAATTTATGGGACTTACTTTATCAATCCTGTGCTTGGGAAACCCTTAAAAATAATGAAAAACAATCCTACCTCTGAATAAAATTTCTCTTTTAAGTTTAACATCTTTTCTACAGTTAAAGAATATTTTTAATTAGGAGGAGCCAGCCTTGGGAAAAAAGATTCACTAACTGCTGAGAGAAGCAATTTTTGCCTCAAACACAGCAAATACATTTAAAATAACTTAGTAATTAAAATTTGAAAAACACTAGAGGAATGGTATATTTAAAGAAAATTATAATGCATATGAATGTTGCACTGTTGAAAGTATAAATTATTCATAATATTATCAACCTTCATATAACTATATTGTGCAGAAATAATTATTATAGGTATTTTTAACTTTAAAATTCTGTTACTTTTCAATGACTGGATTTGGTAAGGACTTTTATTGAGTGAAAGCTGGGAAAGCTGGGATGCATTTTGTTTCTGTATTATGGAAGTCAATTGGATCTTTTTCATTGACTTGAGTAAGAATTGAACTTTACAGTTCCAGTCAAAGGGAGGAATCTTAGTTCATCTTGGTGAAAGGCAGGCACTTTGAATTGCTGAACACAGTGTTTGATAACCTCTGATCAAATTAATATCTTGAGGCACTTATCAAAAAAGTAGACAATATCACACTCCAGTGCCCTGGAAATATAAACTTCTACCTTTTCAAGGTTTTTTTAAACCTGAATTTCCTGTCTTGATCTGTGAACTGTTACTATACATAGTTAGACAGTTATGACCTTTTATTCCTGTGATGTTTCATTCCAGAAGACCTGCATTTCAACACCAGACATGCTGGTGCTGTATCTGCAACACAGCTTGCAGAATCCTTTGAGTTCCTTTCAAATGAAATATAGCACAGATTTAAGATGATCACGTTGGCTGCTGTAACACACGAGAGCTGCCATGGCCAGTTACATTTAACCAATGAAAAATCCTCATTCCTTCCACAATATTCAGCAGGTTCTGCAATTTTTCTTTCAACAGGAGACAAAATGTTAGGTTACAGAACCCTTAAAATTCCCTGCTGGATCTCACAGAATCTGCAAGTCCCACCCCGCGGGGAATGCCACTTTGTGGCAGTCTCTACACATTCCCTGAAAGAGTTCAAATTCTTTACATCAATTGAACGCATTTCTGTCTCGTTTGAATGGCAGAGTGAATGGAGACACTTGAGAGTTCTTGGTTGCAGACATTCTAATTGATCTCTTGGCTGCAGTATACTGTAATTTGTATGGAAATATGCATTTCTCTGTGTAGGCTGTCCTGCAGTGGACTAAGCATAGTCATGTCACCTAACAAGAGCACTTTATGAACCATAATTTTCTCCGTTCAAATTATATCTCTCAACTTAGGACGTACACGAAGAACCTTTCCATATACACACACACAGGAGAGAACCTGTCAAAACATGTACCTTTGATAACATTGACTCAAAACCTGAACACTTAAAATGAGCTCTCTATGAAATAAATGGGAAAGAGGCTAAAAATCATGTTTTCATAGGCTAAAGTGCTTTCCACACTATCTGTAAGACAAACCTAGCTGTGGTGTTCCTGGTGCAAATCTCATTAGGTAGGCTGGTAAGTTATGCAGGCAGAAACAGACTTCTAAGGATTGTTCTGCAAAGAGGAGGAATTGGCAGCACACAGAGCACTTCCCTTCCCACTCCCTCTGCTGTGGGATCTGGTGAATCCCCAGCTGTGCTATAAAGCAGACCTGTCAAGTCTCATGCACTGACTCATTCTTTTGTATCACACTCTGTCACTGCCAGCATTGCACATTTTTACGTGGCAGTGCCACGGCTCCTCTCTCACTTTGAGATCCCACACATCCGATGCAGGTGGTCAGTCTGCTCTGTGATTATCTGACCAGCTGCATCTGGTGTGTGGGTCAAGGAGCAAAAGAAAGGTCACGGTCCTGGCACTGCAGCTGGGGAATGTGCTCCTTAGCAGGGCCCAGTGCTGACAGCAGCCTTGTGAGAGGGTGTGTTCCCTCTCAAGGCTGTGTGCTGCACGATTCAGCTCTTTAATGACTGGACATGTGCTTATCACAGAAATCTGTGTTCCAACACATGGAATGTCATGTCTGAAGACCAGAGACTGAAGAGGTCTGTATTCATAGGCTCTGCTTTGTCATGAAATCTCTGCAGCAGAAAGAGGTATGATGAGAACTCAGAGATCTGGCTGCTATTTCCACAAGAAACATTTTGTTGACCCTTATGCTATTATTGGTCAGCCATTGCAGACACAGAGACAACAACATGAAGTCTGATTTTTTGACTTCTTGATTTACAGAATATAAAGGCAATAAAGAAGCACTTAATGTGAAGGTAACACTTGGGAACTGATTAATGCCTACTTATGAGTCTCTGTGGCAATCAAAAATTACATTTCAATACATGTTTGTATGCAGTTACTTAGAATGAAAAAGGCAAGTATTTCATTGCTGAGGGTTTAAATGTCATCCACCCCAAAAAGCCCTGTAAACATTTTAGCTGCTCTCAGCAGAGAAGGCCAGTGACTGACATATTAAAAGCCTCAGGGCTGCAGTTATTTACAAATTTTGATTTTCTAGATTCTTTTTCATGTTTATTCTCCTCCGCATTGTTTACCTTCCCACTGTATTTCACTGGCAGGCACGTTAACAAAAATTCGGTTTATTCCTGACATTTCTCTGGCCTGATTTTTCATCACCTTTAGTAGTGAGCCAAGGAAGACCAAGAACTGAGAAATACCTTTATGCAGGAAACTCCCATATGGTCTTGTGTACCTTTTATTCCATCCTGATGGATGCAGAAGTCTTCCACTAATGCACATGATCCTCTCTGAGATTTCCACAAAACCAGGAATAGCACTGCATAAGGAGAGGCAGAATTTAACAATTTTCCTGAATAATACAACCCAAACCCCAGCAAAATGAACCCAAGCAAAAAATTAGATAGGCTGTGTCTTTATATGAATTAGGATCTTATGGTTTATTTGACAGAAGAACTTCCTTTGGCAGAATCTGCACTGGCAACCACAATTTGTTTGGAGTATCATATTTGTTGAAACACAGACATCTGTCCATGAAGGCATTAAATCTTCACCATACTTGAAAACCACAGTCCCCACATGTAAGGAAGACTTCTGACCTTAAAGATTGGTCATTCCTTATACATTTCCTGACTCTCGGTAATGTGTAATTGCATTTACTCTTTATGTAATGAACCCTAAACATCTGCTAAGCTGGAAAATCCTTCTTGTGCATTTTTAAATTTCATTTCTTCTAGGGGTGTGAATACACAAAACCCCCATATGAAACAATATACAAGCCACCCTATCCCAAGTAATCAAAAGCAATTAAAATAATAATGTTATTTTGTATGTGACAATAATGTTATTTTGTGTTTTATTGTGTATTTGACAGTGGATGAATCCCAAGCAGACATCCTGTTTAAAACTTAAAAATACTAATTCATGGTAAAAAGCCTTCTAAATGGAATGTGTAAGTTTACTTTCCATCACATAAAGTAGCAAGCAGTGGCAATGTAACATAGAAAAGATATAAAAGTTAGGAGTCAAATACTTCAAGAATACAGAGCATGTTTCAAAGACAGGTAAGTGTATCAATAACCCCCTCAGTGTGTGAGAAAACTGTATGAGTACTCAGAGGAGTCATTAGTTAGCACCAGGCTTAACCTTCTACAGTCTATCGACAACATTGTTCTGCAGAACATAATGTGTATCTGCTTTCTCTAAGCATTTTCCTCTCTAGTTGTACCATTTTCAGCTACTGCTGTTGACTGCTGTTTCTGATCAAAGCAAAATAAAAATTATCCCCTGCAGATATTGTTCACCCTTTCTTTTTTTCCCTATGGTCAAATGAATCCAGCCATTCAGGAGTGAAAACAGCTGTCAGAATTCCACACAAGGTCTGAATCCCCAGTTATCAGTTTCCACTCAAGAACTTCAGCTTTCCGGTTCCCATAATTTCTTGACTTTATTTGCCACATTTCACCCATAATATTCCCCTCACTGCCTTTGGAACAACACAAATACTCTTATATGTGCTACCACCAGCTACAAATGGCTTTTGCTGTAGCTCTTTCACTAACCCAAGAAACTGAACTCTGTCTTCAAAGGGATTCTACTGGTGGAGTCTTAGGCACCTCCCACAGTGTCACTCCACCCAAATAAAGCAAAAACAGGTGGGAACTTGCTTAGCATTTTGGCTGCATGTAAAGTTGTAATGTGCATGCAAGAAGAGCTTAGGAAACCTTAAATTCTCCAGAACGAAGCACCTTGTCCTTTCTTAGATTTTGCTCACAGCTCTACCAATAGCTGAACTTACATCTCTACTTTAACATCAGTGGAAGAAGGAACAGAATCTACATTTCCCATGCAGTACTCAGCTTTAAGCATTGTATCCCAATGTTTTTACTGAGAAAAGAAAGTATTGGAAATGTTTGGCAGATAAGCCACCTTGTGTAAAAGTCAATGTTTTAAATATCAGGTTGCCTTTTTGTTCCCTGCTCTGCACACATTGGAAGTAAAAACAAAGGAACAGCCTCACTTCCCACCCTCAATAATCTTCTCCCCCCTTTCTCCCCTCTCCCCCCAGTATTCCCAGTAGGTTAAGCAGTTCTCCCACACCTACTCAAAGGGAAGCCAAAAGAAAATCTCATTATTACACTGAGCGATGTTACAATAGTGATAAAAAGGGCAACTGTTTCACCTTACCTGGCTCTGAGATTTACAGTCAAAAACCAGTTTAATTTTAAGGATTGGATTCTGATTCTTAATACCTTCTCATCATGACAAAGGATTCAGATATTACATTTCTGTCTGTATTAACTGATAATCTCCATTATTTTTTATGTCCAGTACTTTATTTATTTAGTTTCTTCAAGAGAGAAGAAACAGTTTCATTCCTGAAAGCTTATGGGTCTCCCCTCCCCAAATTTTTTTTAGTTTTGTTCTGCTGTTAACATTAAACAGATGGACGTGAAAATAAAAAGGAGGAAAAGGCTGTTCTAATGGCCAGGATTAATTAATCAAAGAAGTAGGAGATGAATGTCTCCTACTGGCAGGTTTGCACCTCTGCATTTTGCTTCAGTGGATCCTTAGCAATATCTAGAAACAAACATGGGACAGGGAAATGAAAAGAATGCAGAGGCTGCTCTTTGTTTGGGATTGAGCCTGGCTTCCTCTTATTCATTCCCTCCACTCTTCCAAAATAAGGAAAGAAAAGATACACACCACATGATTTTATTTTCATTTTAAAACCAGATTGGCGCCTTTTTTTTTTTTTTAATCCTGTAAAGGCTGAACACTCAACTAACCCACTGTGTTTAGGTTTCCCTGAGTGCTTCAGAGATTTGTTAAAGATATAAAATAGCATACCAAACAATGAAAGAGCTTGTTTCCCCAGCCATTTTTGCTGAAAGCTACTTTGTATATGTTCCTATGCAACAAAAATTAAGTTTATGTGTAGGTGTTCCATGTTTTTACAAACTCTACACTCCTTAGTTGTTACAAGATTAAAACAATTTTCTCCCTCAGTAAACGCTTCCCTTGAAAACCACTGGAAGCACATAATTCATCTATCCATTTATAGCTTCTATTTTCTTCCAGGCACTGAGAAACCACTGATTGTGATTGTTGTTTTCCCTTCTAAGAAGCCGATGTTGAACAAGTGACAGATAAGACAATTTAATGTTTCAGTGACCATACGGATCAATTTTTCATTTATTCTTAAGTTTAAAAATAAAAAAGATAAGCAACTAAGGTATGATTGCAGAGATTTTGTTTAGCAAATTACTCTTCCATACCCAGAAAATTTAACAGGCTCTCTCATTAAACCTGCAGGGAGTTTTAAGGTAGCTTTAGTCCTAATATTTTTCAAAAAATGCATTCAAAGGTTTTTCCCCTGAGCCATTTTCTTCTCTTTGGAATCTATCAGAAAGGTTTGGAGATACAGTACAAGTCTCTAAGTGTGAATAATAGAAAAAGAAGAAAGAAAAGACATTTATTACTGCAAGCTGCAGAAGGTCTCAATAAAAAGATAGATAAGTGAAAAGGGAACATTGTGCAATTTCTGTATTGGACATAGAAATGGAAAAAACTCACATATTTGGGGAAGTGTTTGTATGGAAAAGGTACAGGGTTGGTACCACCTATTAGCACTTACTCATTTCACACAAGTCATTGTAGAATGAGGGACACTTGATTTGCTCTTTCCACTCACCTCATCCTGTTTTTTCTCCCTGTAGATCTCTAACTTCTGTCCCTGCAGGACCCAAGTGTGTCATTGGATGTGCAACCCAATTAAACACTCTAACACTGCAGCATCATGTCTGGGCTGTGTGTCCGGGCAACACTTCACACATGAAGGCATGAAACAGAGCTGCAGTCTGTTCTTCTGCACGTGAGTGATCCTTCCAGAGAGAGCAGGGGCCTTGTGTTTCTGACTTGGCCATCCTCAGGAAGTTCAAGGATGAAAAATACCTAAGTCAGAATGTGCTTCTGTTCATTTATTCATCAGGAGACTGAATTAGATGCCGGAACTGTTCATCTAGACACAGTCCTAATAGTAAGATAGCACTTAGAATCATAGAATTTATTGGGTTGGAAAAGACCTCTGAGATCATCAAGTCCAACCCTTGGGCCAACTCCAGTCCCTTTACCAGATCATGGCACTCAGTGCCACATCCAATCTCAGTTTAAAAACCTCCAGGGATGGTGAATCCACCCCCTCTCTGGGCAGTAGGTTATGCAGTGTTCATGCTACCATTACACAGAAACAAGAACTGAGGGGCAGCCAGTCAACAGGAAATAGTCAACAGAGACATCTCAATTATTATCAGTAATATTCAGTGTTCTCAGCTTACTGGATATATGCAAGAAATTGAAAACTTATCTCAAGGATTTGACAGTGATATGCCAAGCAACCTTACAAAAGTCCTGGAGTTACTATGTTGTTTTATATTCACAAGTCTTATTGCCTTTGCAATGTTCAACATCAGGGAATGACTAAAAAAATTCTGGAGGTTTAGAGTCACAAATCACAGAAACAATCCTAAAGATAAACCTGGTTCCTAGATAGATAGATAGATAGAATAATATAAAAATATGAAGCTACTAAAATTAACAGAAAATTCCTATCTTTGTTCTTAAGAAGCCTTTTTTTATTCTGCCTGCCCATTTTACTGATGGGCAGCAGATTTTAAAATCCTAGGGATGAATATCTGAGAATAATTTAGTACATGAGTTTATAGATAGTAATTTTGCCCAAGTATTCACTACAAGATTTTTCAATGGGCTTAGCTGTTTTCTCATGATTAAAAACGTTACAAATCTTAAAACATATTAATGAACATGTTTCTATTCAAGTACAATAGAATTACATCACTATCAGATCCTATAAATAATCTTTGGCCCAGCTAAATGCTAGAAGCAGACTTTATTGCCTCATATACTACTCTTGACCACTTAATTAACTACCACAAAAGCTAATTAATTAGACATCACAGTCTCTAATCATTCTGGAATTTGCTCTATTATGTTCAGCTGGAATATCCTGTTTCCTCAACAGACCCCCTAAAGTTTAGGTGAACACAATAAAGCACTCTGTGTTTTTCATTCTCATTTTTCCAGATACTGAAGATCACAGTAGGAATATTTAGACTGATTTTATTACAGATTTTCCCTGTTTAACTCTGTCTTTATTTCAGTGGATGCTTTTGTGAGCTTGGAAGGCTTGGAAGGCCTGTGTTGGTGTTAGTGTTCTAACATCTTAACCTAACATTGCCAAAAATCATTCTTAAGAAGTCAAGAATTCCAGCAGCTTAACTCAGTGACTGCCTACTGCTGATACATCACAACATGCATGTCACAGGCACAGGCATTTTATGAAGTGACTTATCAATTAAACTGAAAGGCTGTACCTTCAAAATTTTAAACTGTTTTGTCAACAAGATGCAGCCAGTCAGTGAAGTCAGCCTGTATATCGTGGTGGAATGAAAGTACCAATGAGAAACAAGCTGATAAATTGGTTTGACTAGTCATTAAAACCCATCCAGTGTAATCGTTTTAGCTGATCTCGTTTAAGTCATTCCGTGAAGCTGCCAAGAGAGTTCAGGGACAGGTCGATCTTCTATTCGCATCATGCACGGATCAGGCAGATAAAATCCGATCAGTTACCTGACCACTCTTGCATTTATATGTAATTATTCCCTGTTGTTTTAAAGCTTCCATCTGGAGGAAAGAAATCTGTTCTGCTCCCGACCTTTTCAGACCTCATGTCACTGTATTTAGCTTTAACAGATGGATTCTACTGATCTGATATGAAAATAGAAATAAAAGCTTGAAAACATGAAAAAAGTGGAAAAATATAGAATCATTAAAGCCTTGAATCACTGCTAACTGCAGGTCACTGGGTGAATCTTCACTGGATTCATGGGTCAGTGGTCAGGCCTCACAGTTTGGTCCTGCCCTAAACCGCAAAAGAATTAAAGACTCTATTAAGAAGGTGACTGGCACTACCTTCCTCTAAGTCAGTGAGATCAGGAAGGACTGCTAACACACACTGTATCTCCAAGGTCATGGCTACTCCTAACAGACAGCTGTAGTCTAAAGCAAGTACCAGTTCTGAATGCTCAGATCTACCTTGTGGCAGCAAAAGCAATTGTTCAGAGCAGTGCAGATTTCTGCACAGGAGCAGAACTCTTCCTATCTGTGCACATCTTTTCTTCCTGCTGTTGGTCAGACTGAGGAAATCAACTATAATTTGTTGTAGATTCATACACAAAACATTTCAAGAAAGGAGCTTATTCTTCCTCCGTTAAAAAAATATGGAAAAATTACACCAATCAATAAGAATAATGAAAGAACTTCTCAGAACAATACACACATGAACTAGCTAGTCACAAAGAAAGGAAGTAACTAAACTTCTGCAACAGAAATATTCAGCTTGAGCATGCATTTTATGCTTGAAGAGTTAACAGGTGTAGAAACATTCCTGAACTGTAGAAATCGAGAGGAAATTCAGAGGAAAATCAGCAAAACGTGATTCTCTGTCCATGGTTCAATTCACTTTCTCTGCTTTATGAAGATAAAAGGCAGGATGCCTGGATTGGTGGATGATTAATACAGTCATATATAGTTTGGAGTAAGCTACAGCAGCACGAGCTCCTAAGCATGTTCCCAAGACAGTACAGAGCAGAGGAAATTTGTTTATGGGGCAGCCTTGTCTTCCCCACACACATCTCAAGATTCATGATTATATATTTTAGTTTACTTGATAAAATAAGGAGACAAATTTCCAAAACTCTCTTTAAAAAACCCCCAAGACAGCATTATGTTCACAGTTTTCCTCATTTTATAATTATTTTCATAATTTGAAAAACTTCTCATTGCAGCTTCACCTTTCCAGAAACTGCACTTTCAGATGTTAAAAATGTATGACCTGTACATTCTTTCAATAAGTGATTTGTATGTTATAACATGGAGAGCAAATAAATTGTTTCAGCATGCAACTGAAACCAATTACCCACTTGTCTAGACATACATGCATTTCTGAAACCTGCTCAGATCTGAAGATTTTGTGACAGTAGGCAACAAGTCAAACTACATATGAAAATAGAGGAAAGAATGCAGAAAGTTATGATTTGGTATTATCAGATTGGTAATTGGTGTTTTGGTGTTACCACCACATGTTTGCATCATCATAATCCTCCCACTCGACCTACCTGACAAAATGTCTGTGCACTGTCAACATTACCAACTTCCCCAAAACAGTTAACTTTACTAAAGGACAGCTAAAATTCTTTCAGGTTGCAGGAAATTAGTAACACAGAGGCAGCAAGCATTCTGCTTCCTGCTCTTTTACTCTGAGTGTCGATGAAGCACCTCTACATTCATTATACAGGGAAAAAAAACCTTTCAAAAAAACTCCTGTCAAAAGGAAACAAGCATCACTTTTGGAAATTACCCTGTGGTTGGTCACCTAGCCAGAAACTGCCCTGTATTTGGAATGTATTGCTGCTATAATAGTTGCCCTCACTGAAAATTGATTTTTATTAAAATATTGGAATGGCATTACACTTCAGTTGATCTTGATCTCATAACATATAACGGCCTCTCAGCTGTCAGTTCCTATCTTCTACTGTTTCATAGCTACAATTTTGCTGAATACAACAGAAAAGTATTTGTTTTCTCCAGAGAGAATCACTTTTGAGTTCTCTTTCGGATCAGAGATAAGGGGAAATAAAATAAATTTAAAGAGAAAATAAAAAGGAAGTGTTTAATATCATTAATAAGAAGGGATGTAACTGTTTCCTATTATAGTCTTCCTGTTTAAAAAAACCCCACACACCCTATCATTACATTATGGTCACAGCTATCAAGTGATATAATTTCCTTTATTGTTTCCTGCCCTTAATATTATTGAGTATTATTAACCAGTTGTCTGTTATTATCTAACTGATGCCTCTTACTGCAGCAGTGGTTTCATTCCATAGAGGCCAAGGCAGTTCCTGACTTTTATGTAAATAGGGAATGGTTAAACCCACCATTTTACAGTGAGAAATTGTAAGATCTATAAACCAGACAACTTTTGGAAATTATATTCACCTTATATTAAAGAAATGCAGTAAATTACTTCCCCCTTGATCAGTGTAATACTGTGTGCCATTTCTGGATAAAGCAGTTTGAAATCTTGAGGTATTTTCCTAATGGTCAGCAATGTGTTTATGTTTTAAGGGCTATTTTCTCAGTTAACATAAACTAGCACAACTCAGCTGAAGTAAAGGTGCTATTGATTAATCAAGTGAAGATTTACATTTTTAAAAGCCAATTCTCCAATACGTTCACAATCCAATTTCAAAGCTGTCAGCTGTTAAGATGCCTAAAACTGGCCAGCTGTTCAAAAGTACGTGGCCACATATTAAGATGATGAGTGTGCTACTCTGAAACAGGTGAAGTCAAAGGGAAATTTTATTTGTTCTATTTTTCTTGCTATTTAAAAAAAAAAAAAACAAACATTTTCTACAGTAGTGATGAAATAGAATTTTATAGTTGTTCAAGGCTTTTAAATGTGAATGTGGAAGCATTTTATGTTTTAAACTCTGGGAATTTAATATACCTGAATAATAAGGAACACATTTGCAACAAAGAAGTAGAAAAAATATTATTTAATGAAGGATCCGTGTTCATTCCTTTTACTTTCCATATCTGGACTGTCCAGTGCCTGGTTTCTGGAACCTGTGCTGTTTCTGCACCAGTGCCTCAGGTTTATTTGGGGAGGGGAGGGAGAAGGACTGCTAATGATCTCCCAGAGATAAGTGAAATTGCTGATTTAGTCAAGCTCATTCTTGACCTTGACACAAGATGGGACAGGCAAAGGGAAGAGCTCAAAATAGAGCAAGTGAAATAGAGGAAGATCAAACGAATGCTCAGGTCTGGCCAAGACCCCCCCTACATTCAGCTAACACCTGGCTGAGTTAGAAAACATGACCAGCCCAACCTTCCTGTTGGAGCCGATTGAAGCTGTCAGCTCCCGGCTTGTCACCCACTGCATCAGGAGGCCCCTGGGCTGCCACAAGAGCCCTAATTAGGCAGAAATGGCACTTCGGCAACTGACCCGCCAGGACCTTTGGCAAAGCATTTAACATCATTAGTTAACATTTTTATTAAAAAAAGTGTGAATGTAAATGAACAGCCAATGCATTTCAATAGGGTTTGTCGGTGGCATTGCACGCCCCCCCACTCTCCCAACCACACACACACTTTTTTGCATGAATAGTTCACTTGTTTTCTCTAAAGGGGGATGGGGAGGTAGAGACTGTTTTTCCAAGGGAACTAGACATGTTCAAAGCAGAAGCAAGGTCTTAAACAATCAGACACAAACTCTTGCCTTTTGGGAAGCGTGTTGGTGAGTGAACAAACAACTAAATGCAATCTTACCTGCAACACGCCTAAGGGGACATCTGAAAGGGAAAGCATGCATAACCCACGCTGGAACAGAGACAAACACAATCCCACATTCATCTCATTGTTCTAAGGGCATTCACTGTAATTTTTTTCTTTTCTGTTACATCCAAGAATAGGTACCTAACCCAGTAAGCCTGCAACTGTTTGCCACAGCTGTCAAATGCTACAGAAATGTGAAAGGATGAACATCTAAGAATATGCTGTCCTCTTTCTTTGTAATTTCTTTAATTGTTGCACATTACCTTTGACAGAAGATTACCAAAAAATATCACTCAAGCATATTAGCAACCTACCTTAATTAAGTCCCCACTAGCAGCAATTTATCTGTGAGAAGTTATTTATTCATACAGAAGACTAATGCAGCCTTGAGATAGTTTATTAGTACTCAGCTTTTTTCTGCAGGTTCTTTAACTGCGGAGTTTCTATAACTTATCAATACTTGACCAAAATCCTGGCACAGATTTTGGAGATAAGAGACACAAGAAAGTTAAATTAATACAAATATATTTTCTAATAAAGAACTGGACAGGACATGGAAAGGTGTCCAGTCTTCCAATATTTTATGTCTACTCCCTATGAACATGCCCCAATCCAGGCTACTTTTACTTTGTTTGAATGGATTAGCTCCTTCCTCCTGCAATGAAAGCTACCAATTATTTCCCTGGGGCTGTTTCCTTAGGCCAGATAAAGACTATATTATCTCAGACTTTGGAATTTTCTCCCTCAATCTATAACAGCCATATGTTACCAGCAACATGTTTCTTACACTGAATATTTTTTCACTTGTAGGAAATCATTCCATTACAAGCCAGATGCATGGACTGTGACTTATGCCTTCTGAAATAAAGTACTAATGTAAGAAGAGATTAATATAGCCTGTGTAAGAATTTGGTATTAAGATACTGAAGATGTTGGTTCAAAACCCAACTCCTCAGTCTTGCTCTACAGCCAATGGAAGGTTAATTCTTTTTCTCATAACCACATTTTAAAAGATGAAATAACAGTATTGTCATTTTCTCGCACACTGGCCTACCCAGAAGTTCCAGTCCCTGACTGTTTCCAAGACACATACATCAGGGAATAAAAAAACAAACCCAAAACTTGGCATTGCATCTGTTCTGAGAGAGGGCTCATTTTCTTCCCGTATCTGGCACAGTGCTGTGGTTTGTGTTTAGCATGAGAATAATGCCAATAATACACCGATGTTTCAGTTGTTGCTAACAAGAAGTTGGGAGGGAGCACAGCTGGGACAAAGGGATATTCCAGACCAGAGAACATCATGTGCACTTTGTAAACTGGGAGGAGTCGACCAGGAGTCCCTGATCACTGCGTGGGGCTGGGCTGGGCACAGGCCAGTGGGTGGTGAGCAGTTGCATTGTGGATCACTTGTTTCACTTGGGTTTTATTGCTGCCTTTGTTATCTCCCTTTCAATGACTATTATTATTTTTATTACTATTATTATTCTTATAGTCTCTTAATTTCAATTCTTAAACTGTTCTTATCTCAACCCACAGGTTTTAGCTTTTTTTCCAATTCTTCTCCCCATCCCACCAGGGGCAGGGGGGAGAGTGAGCAACTGTGTGGTGTTTAGTTGGCGGCTGGGGTCAAACCATGACAACACTTTATTCCTGCTTGTTCAGTTTGTTAAATAAGTCAACATTCCTCCTCAACCCTCAGCTCAGTACAAAGAGAGAAGCACTGCACTTCATACATCACCTGACAGGGAGAACCAGAAGACCGTATCATCATAGAGGTGCCCCACAAATCTCTCCTTCTATAACAGAGAAAACAAAAAGAATGTCACACACATACAGGGTACACAGAAATATGCTCACACACTCAAAGAGTTTCTGCTCATAGGATGGATAAAACCTTCTCCTTTGTAAATACTTTGTGATCTATAGATTAAATCATGTAAGTTCTTACTCTGTGTGTGTGTGTGCTTTCATTCTATTTTTAAACAAGTATGTAGAGCCTTTGAAACAACATGGAATTCCAGATACAGATTTTTAAAGCACAATACTAAGTTCAGAAATCCATGTAGGAAGCCTGGCTTGATCTTTTGACTAAGCAGTGAGAGCAAGTGAGCAGCTAATTTTGGCAGTATTGAAATCATTGTTTACCAGTGAATTAAGAAAAACAAAATCCATGTCTTTCTTTCCAGACCAGAAATAGGAAGAGATAAATATTAAAAATACGTATTTGCAGACTATACTAATCTGGTGACTTGCCTATCCCTGTGATGCATTTAGAGGTCTTTAGCTTAAAAGTACTAAGGAAAAAAGAATAAATGCTCTTTAAGAATTGCCTAAAAAGCTGAATCATACAAGGCTCAGAAAGTTGGTAACTGTAAAGTGTCTGTATGTGACCCCTTTTCCCATCACATGACTATTTTCCAGTCTAGTTCTTCAGTATGGCTTCTCTCCTGCTGGGAACTTGAGGGGTGGGTGAAGAGAGAGAGAGGTGACAGCTTATTGAAAAGCTGGTGCTCCCTGCCTAGTTTTGGCACATTTTCTGCAGGTGCCTCATACTATAGCTACAAAAGGCTCTGGAAGAGAGGATTCAGACCTGTCAACAGCTACAGGAGGCAACTCCCCAGCTTTGTCTTACAGGGTAACTTCATTGTCTGCTGTTCTGAACCCTGCAGCACAGGCACCCGTTAATGAGATGAGCCCCTTTTCCCTCTGTTGGTTCCTCCCTCTGTTTCTCTTGCCTTTCTGTAATGATTTAACTTGATCGTATTGGTTCCTTTCTAGTGGGGATTGCTCCAACAATCAGATAAGATAATTGCCTGCAGAATACTGCTCAGCAACAACTATTACTTCCTTTGCTGAAAATGTCAGAGCAATTGAAAGCTCTTAGTGAAGTTCAAGAACAAGGAAGCAAAAAAAAGAAGCAGCTCCTGTGTGTGGATGGATCTGTGTGTATATTTAGCAAGTTTGCAGTGACCAGCTCTCCTGGATGATCTTGCTTTATAAGCAACATTTTGAGCATATTTTATATTTTTATGGCTTTTCTGAGAAGCTAAACAATGTAAACATGTGCACCCTAATTCACATAAGGAAGTATTTCCCTCATTTACTTCTAATTTGTATGGCATTTATGTCAGGTTTGGAAGATCATATTATGTAATCACCTGGTTTTCATTTTCCCCACTTCCCATTCCATTTCTTAGAAAACAAACTAATGCAATGCCTTTTTAATATTAAAATATTGTCTGCATAAAGGGAGATGCTCAAGGAAAACCTGGAAAGGCTTGAAGAAGTGAACAGAGTTATTAAATAATGCTCTGAGTTTAATTCCCTTTTGATTTAGTCACTTTCCAGCAACAGTGACTTGCCAAATATTCAAACAAGACCACGTTTTGTGTAGCTCTGTAGCTTTACAAAGTGACAGCTGATAGAAACGTGCTATACCAAGAAAAGGTCATGTAAATATCACACTCCAAATCTAAGTACAATTAAAATACCAGAAATAGTTCAGGATACTATTTAATTCACTTCTCCACCTGAAACACATGCTGTCACTGTCAATAAACACGTGATGTTCTGCCCTGATGAACAGTTCAAGAGTGTACCCACAGACATAAGGCTTTTTATCACTAAAGTATGCAGGCTCTAGAGAGTTTCATGACATCAAGATCTACCTCCGTTTGACTGACAGTACAAATAAGCAAGAAAAAACCCACACATTCAAAAATTTACTCAGAGCACAATTGGAAAAACTGCACAAAGCCTCATCCCTTATCCATTTTGAAATAACATTTCTGCTATACTGTATTTGCATTGTCACCAATAATCCATCTTCACACAGTCACAGCCATCAATTTTTTTTTACTGTAAATTTCATTAAAAATAAATAGCTTTTGAAAGTTTCTTAGAGTTCTGTGAAAAGGATGGAGAGCTGGATCAGCAGCTGGATCACTACGGCCTATTCATGGGGAAATTCCTTATTGTCTGATAAGGAACTCCAGCACAGGCAACTATAAAATAATTGGGATTTGTAGCATCCCTGGATAACAAGCACCCAAACTGGTGACATATCTGGAGAGATACAGGCTTCACCTTACAGTATAATTCAACCAGACTTACATTAGTTTAACTACATGGAGTACAGAGCCAGAGCACAGCTTGTTCATACACTGGATGTTTCAGAAACTGAACACTATTTTAGAACTAATTTCATGGTTAGCTTTTTTTCCAAAGAGATACATTCTATATAGAGATAGGGCTTGCTCCTTGATAATCTGAATGAATTACAGTATAGGTATCCAATTAAACTAAGCAGTGATTTCTAAAATCCGTTTTATAACTTATTCTGAATTACTTTAAATCTTTTGCTGGATTATACGTTTTCTAGAAGTAAAGTAAAGGAATTCAGCAAAAATGTGAAATATAATTTCCTCTTGCTCTTTTCACAAAACTGGATAATTGCAAGAAGCACAATTTTTTCAAATAGTGCCACAACTTATTTGCCAAAAATAGACTTGAAATTCTACCTAAAACTTTAACATCAAGAACTGTGACACAGGAAAATGAGAGTAACTGATCTCTCTTTGTGTTTGAAGCTTAGGCTGGCAGTCTGACTCTGGAGCCCTTGACACAAACTCACACTTCTAGAGAAAAGCTGGAAGTGGTAATTGCTACTGATGCTTGTCCTGAAACAACATAGCCTTTGAATGAACTCCCTTTACAGGGGCAGACTGGTGTAGTAGCTTCACAAACACACCATGGCAGGCTGGAAAAAAATGACCATTTATAAGTAGGAAACACAAAAGAAAAGCTCTGCTATCTTCTGACAAGGAGCCAGGGAGTTTAAGATGTTCTTCTGCTCTTTTTCTTGCCTTCCATGGTCAATGCTCACAGAGGATGAGGAGAATTAAAACACAAAATTGAGAGCTATGCTGTTTATTAAGATATTTTGCAGCATGCAGGCAGTAATCCATATCAAATTGAAGCCTAAAAGGCTTTCAACTTGTAGATCATATGCTTGATAGACACAGGAGGTGAAGAGTAGAGGATCCAATAGCTCTTTGTGGATTTAAGCTTGTAAGTGCTAGGATACAATTTAACTTTTAAAATAGACAAATAGTAAGCACTTCTCAAAATAATTTTCTTATGTTAGTCATTTATACACAGCTTGCACTGCCAGAATGTTCTAGTTTGTATATGATGAACTGCTCCCTCCCCATGCATGGAGCAGGTAACTGAGAATTAAAATGCTGGCACAGTCAAAAAACATAGAGGTTTTATGCTCTATGTAACCAAATGACATTTGGTAATACTTCTGACTTAATAACTAAACATCAGCAGTTGACAAAAAATACATCCTCCTTCTTTGCTGCGGAATGTGGTGATTTTTATGATGGATATTTGGACACAAAGGGTATAGTGATTGCTTCCTGGTTGAGGGCTGGTTGGTGAGTTGTACATACTGCCCTCATTGCTTTGGGTACATTTCACAAAATACACAAGTGCAAATGTACTTTCTTCTTCTGTTCTAGAGGGTTTCTGTCAAAAAAATCTTTTTATCACTTCCTCCTCTCGTGTTGTTTTCATTATCTATATGTGAGAAATGGAGATTAGAAAGCAGCAGTTCTGTATAAAGTTAAAGGTACATTCCTACCTGCAACATTACAGTGAATAGGCAATATTTTCAGTAGACAACATGCATGTTTTCTAATAAATACACAATCCTGACAGAAATTGAGAATCTGACACTGAATTCTATTCTTAAGCACAATTCCAGTTATGCTCCATTGAACCATAACTTTTCTTACACTAATATAATGAAACACACCATATCAATACACCATAACCAAACACTGCTATGCAATTCCATCGGTGCAATTAATGCGAGATGGACTTACTGGAGTGAGTCCTGTGCAAGGCACAAAGATGATTAAAGCACTGGAGTGTCTTTCATAATAGGAGAAGCTGAGACAGCTGGAACTCTTCAGTCTAGAAAAGAGAAGGCTCAGGGGGCTCTCATCAATGTGTATATAAATACTTGCTGGGAGGGAATGAAGAGGAGGAAGCCAGACTCCTCTCAGTAGTTCCCACGTGCAAAACAAGCAGCAGTGGGCACAATTTAAAAACAGCACATTCAGTGTAAGACAAGAGTACCATTTTTGATGTGAGTGTAGTCAAACACTGCAGCAGATAACCCAGAGAGGTTATGGAGTCTCCTTTTGGGAGATACTCAAAACCTGACTGGACATGGTCCTGGGTAACCTGCTGGAGTGGGCCCTGTTTGAGCAGGTGAGATGGAGTAGACGATTTCAGGGGGACTTTTCCAACCTAATTGGCTGTGATTCTGTAATTATCATCATAGTACAGCTTTAAGAAAGACCAGTTTTGTGAAAATTCATTTGAGAGCTGTACCCTTGTGCTCTGAATCTGAAATACTGTGTTAATATTAAACAGCATTTTCTTCTAAAAGTCATCATGCTAATTACCTTATTTATTTTGTAAAGTTTTCAATTCATCTATGGAATCAAAACTATTTTCCAAAACCAAGTCACATTCAGAAGTAGAATATTTCTACATTTGTCCATATGAATCTGAATCTTCAATACTTGAAGAAGATAATGCAGGTTTTCTTTTAGAAGCATTCACTGTCTCTATGTTTGTATCAGCCACTGCTTAATTTTAGAAAATAAATCTGAAACTAATTTGAAATCTGAACTAAATCCTTCTGTACAAAGGCACCATACCTGGTTATTTCTCCAACAGTCACATCTTTTCCAAAACAGTACAAACTCACCAGACTGACCTCATGGTCACAGAACCCTTTAATTTCAAGCCATTCTGTCAAAAATTCTATGGATTTACAAGTCTCATTCACTTCAAATGGAAGGTAAAGGTGCTGAAGCTCCCTCAAAATCTGCTGCTTGAGACAAGCCCCACAAGTAGCTTTTAATACAATTCTATCAGTACATGAAATTTATAAAGCCAGTATTTCACAGATGAATACATCCCAAGCAGTAATATCAGCCAATAGATTCTTTTCCTACAAAACAAGGTGTATTTCATGGCATCAGCTGTATGATATTCAAATATATGGCTGTCTTATGGAACTGTGAATATTATGTATTCTTCAGAAGTCAGACTCTGAAAAGCTTTTCATTTGAAAATCACATCTAGCTTCAAAAAATGTGCATATATTTTTAAGATATAAAAGCTGTATTTCCTTTTCCTTTTTTTTTTTAATTAACTAAATGAGTCTTGAACTAAAGGAAATTATTAAAGGTAACAATAGAAATAAGGGGAAATAGATAATTTTATCTCCACAGCTCACACTGCATTTCCCTAGCCTCAGGGGAACAATTTAAATCTTGTTTATATATATATAAAAAAGGATCAAAATGGTTATAAATACCATATGACTTCCTACAAGATTTGAAAATTCTTGGAGGGTTGTACAAAAACTACCCCAACAGTAAGCAAGCTTTTTGGGGAAAAAAAAAATCACTATTTTTTTGAATTAAAGAAACCTGAATTAGTGAAATGGAAAAAAAATGAAGTCAGTTATAAATTCATATGATCTTATGGGCTTATCATGAAATGATAGTCAAGCTTTTGCTCCAGATGGTGCAATAGTGTTTGTGACATCCACTTTGAACTGCAATCTAGTTATGTGTCAAGCAGGAGAGTCCATTATTCACTGCAGCAGTGCTGGGGAAAGAAGGTTAAAAGTTCAAGACATGCCCCAAGTGATTAAGGTTGTAAAAATCAGGAGATATACCATGGGGAAAAAAATGCCACTCTTCCTTTTCTTCCATACTCAGTTTGTTCCCAAAAAATGTGTTTGAGAAAAGAAAAGAAAAAAAAAAAAGAGGATGCAGGAATGCCACAATTCTCAGTAGCAGAGAAAAAATTACCTTTTTACTTGGATTCCTTAAACCCCTCTGCTGCCAGCTTCACTTTTCCTAGAAAGAAATATAAAGGCTTCTGTTAAAAATCTATCCACAAGCTACAGGACTTGAGAACTCAGTTAACACTCTTTCTCACTCATTGTGATATTCATTTCAACTATTACATTCTTATAACTAACTCAGATTTCAAACTTTATTTTCCATGTACCCACTAGATCACCAGTCCATCTGCACTGGCCAGGCTTCACTTCTCAGTCATGTAAGCCTGTGCTCTGCTAACCAGTAAAATAACATACACATGGCTTCCATCCACCCCAAAAGTTTCTGTATTTGGAACTGCAAGTATTGCTTCTCTAACACTTCAGCAAATTCAGGTTTCTAATCCAATACAAAAGGAGAGAAGAAGATGCAAAGCCTGAAGGGTGAAGCTAAAAAAAAATATTAATTAAAAAAAAATCTTCTGTAAAATTCTTTACAGTGAGAATAATGAATGGAATTTATTACAAAAAAGACAAAAAGGTGCTTTAGTGCTCAGAACCTTTGAAAAGGTATGAAGTCATTCTTTTCAGAAAGTTATCTTCTTTCAACAAACAGGTAGAGAAGAATAATTCCATTCTAATACATTTTCTGTCTGCTCTTTGAACTATAAGTTCAAACTAGAACATCAAGAAAGCCATTTTGACCATGAAAAGTGATGACAAACAAGAATAAATTCCACTGGTTTCTGTAAAAGTGGGTTTTGCTTTAGTAATAATTACCCAGCCTCAAAGCCAGCAAACTGAAGTACATGTTCACACTTCTCTAAGTCTCTGTTCATCTCTGATTTTGATTGCTGGTTTGCATAAATTGCAAATGTATTATGGCCACATTGCTACATCTTCTTTGAAACTGTCCCTACCTCATATGCAGTAACTGATACATGAGCACACATTTTTATGTCACAGAAAATATTTAATATGAATTTCACAAAGTGGTAACATTCAGGCTCTGGATATGTTTGTAAGTGTGCCAACATTTCAGAGTATGATATTGACAATGTACACACAAAAATCACTGTAATCCATCATGTCAGGGGCCTTGAACTAGGTAGACTTTAATAATGCCTTAAAGCTCATAACAGAAACTTCAAAATGCATGAAATCATGTAGCAAACTCCTGATACCCAAGAATAAGCCAAGCATTCATGTGCATTACATTAAAAAATTAAACAAACTACACACTACAAAACCATTTGTATCACAGAAATTCGAGGACAATCACCTGTAAGCTCAAAAACCTGTCTTTAAATACTGTGTGTTCCAAACCATCTTTGGAGTTAGAGTGATAAATCACAGCCTATGAGCACTCACACTGCAGGCTCCTTTGGAGAAGGCCGGGCTCTCCCTGGCACAGCAGGGGCTGAACAGACCCACAGGAAGAATCCTCAAACTTTAGAAAGAAATTAGTACTAAAACCCACTCAACTCGAAGTAACCATTGGAGCGGAGAATGATTACTCAAGGCAAATGAACTCTCATAGGAGTACTCTGGAAATTAAAATAATAGCGCTGGAGGTGGGGGAAGACTTAAGTAATTATTAGAAATTTCAAAAAATCTGGTGTATATATATTATTTAAGTTCTTGGAAGTTTTTTATCTAGGCTCGATGTCCAATCTAAATGTTGTGTTTAGCCACATCCAAGGACAGAATCTTTTGTTTACTCTTACCCATATATTTAGCCTGTTATTGTAGTCTGTTCAGTATAGAACGCAGAATATTACAAATTAAAAGAAACACTACAGAAGCATTTTACGTATAAAAAGAAAAAAATGTATTAGAAGTTCTTTATTTACGAAATTCAAATGCCTCAAAAGCAGTAATGTTCCTGTACAAGAGTATTTTTATCACCAAGCTAAAAGGACAGCCCTGATTTTACTGGAAATGTTGTGTAGATTTTATGTACTCAGAGCTGACTACAAAGAAGACCCTGTCAGTGGAATGAGCACACGACTCTTCTGTAAAATCCTACAAGAACACAGATGGCAGCGAGACCACGATCGTAATTGATTTAAGAGTCAAGTTTATATCTTTAAAGCAGCACTTTAGAACAGCAAAAAGCAAATCCTTCATGCTACGCCCAAGTATAACATGTTATATTTGGGTTTAGTGTGCCAGATTAGCATCACGTATTCACATACTCAAATGAGATGCATGTGAAAAAAAGGAATGCACACAACATAGTATCATAAATGAGGAAAAGCTGATCGTAATTTATTTTCTGGCAGAAGCACCATGGTGAAGGCAAGAGGTGATAACAAATTATGTACAGTTGTACACAAGACCCATGTCTCCATGCACCCAAAACACTACACAGTCTGAAAGATTTGGGGGGAAATCTGTTGAGAATACATCAGAGGGTGTTACCGGACACCCCTAGAAATGTTGTCATTGCAATCTTATGCAGCTGGTTTTGTACATTTTCAATGTACATGTTAATATGTTTGAAGCATTTTCATTTTTCAAAAGCCAGAGTTACACCAATCACAGGCTTTTCCTTGCTGGGTTTGTTCCTTGGCTATTGCTACATATACTTTGATTAGAGAGTTTTTAATTACACTTTAGCCTGTTAGCACCATGGGGCCAATAAAACTAAGAGAAATAGAACTAAATTCTTTTCATTCAACACAACTGGTAACTAAACACCAATTAATTACACCCACACAAGCCTAATGAAGATAATGGGGGTTGCAGAGAGTTCACCGATGGTATGAAGTGGCTTGTGGTATCCTAACCTTAATCAGTTAACTACTTTGTAATAGGGAGGATCATAGGATAAGCCACCCTCTTTCTACATGCTTACAATTACTATTACTGTTAATGGAAATTACATTGCCATACAGATAATTCTTGTAACGTTCACTTGATCATGAACCAGAAACGATAGATACTTGAGGGGAATCCCTACTAGTATTTCAAACAGTTTATTAAAAAAATAATTCAGAGTTATTAAATAACCTGAGTACCAGTATGCTTCAGCTCAGTGCTTTGCTAAAGGCAAAGCTGGCAAGTTTCTTTTCTTCCAGGGATGGGGTACCCACAGCTTCTCTGGGTAAGCTGTGTCAGTGCCTCACCTCACAGTAAGGAATTTCTTCCTAATATCTAATCTAAATCTACCCTCTTTCAGTTCAAAACCATTACCCTTTGTCCTATCACTAGATGCCCTTGTAAAATATCCCTCTTCATCCTTCTCATAGGAGCCCCCTTTAGGTACGGGAAGGGACTCTAAGGTTTTCCTGCAGTCTTGTCTTCTCCAGACTGAAAAACTGCAACTCTCTCAGCCTGTCTTCAGAGCAGAGATGCCCCAGCCCACCGAGCATCCTCATCACCCTCCTCTGAACTCTTTTTAAGGTCCACATCCTTCTTACGGTGGGTCCCCCAGACCTGGATGTATGTAGTGTTCCAGATAGGATCTTACAAAAACAGAGTAAAAGTGGAGAATCACCTCCCTCGACCTGCTGATCACATTTATTTTGGTGCAGCCCAGGATATGGTTGACTTCCCAGGCTGTGAGTGCATATTGCCAGCTCCTCTTGAGCTCCTCATCCACCAACACCCTCAAGTCCTTCTCCTCAGGGCTGCTCTCAATCCATTCTCTGCCCAGCCTGTACTTGTGCACAGGACTGTCCTGACACAGGTGCAGGACTTCACCTTGTGGAACTTCATGAGGTTGATATAGACCCACCTCAATGCCACTCCTCACTGGTCTCCACTTGGACATTGATCTGTTGACCACAACCCTTCCAGTGTGACCATCCAGCCAATTCCTTATACACCAAGTGGTATGTCCATCAAATCCATGTCTATCCAGTTTAGAGCAAGGATGTTGTGGGGACCATGTCAAATGCTTTGCACAAGTCCAGGCAGATGATATCAGTTCTCTTCCCTCATCCACCAACACTGCTACCCTATCATAGAAGGCCATCAAATTTGTTAGGCACAATTTACTCCTAGTGAAACTTGCTGGCTTCCACCAGTCACCCCATATTTTCCGTGTGCCTTAGCATAGTTTCCAGGAGGAAAACTATCTGCTCAGGTGCAGCTGACTGGCCTGTATTTCCCTGAGTCTTCCTTATTTCCCTTTTGGAAATGGGGATGTTTCTCCTTTTCCAATCAGAACTTCACCAGACTGCATGACTTCTCAAATATGATTGATAGTGGCTTAGCCACTTGATCCTGAGGGGACCCTGAGGACTCATGGATGCATCTCATGAGATTCTATGCACTTGTGCACTTTCAGGTTCCTTAGATGTTCTCAAACACCTCTTACAGCAGCTGGTCTTCATTCTCTCAGTCCCTGACTTTTACTTTTGCAACTTGGGTGGTGCAGTTCAGGCACTTGCCAGTGAACACTGAGGCAAAAAAAAAATTGAGTACCTCAGCCTTCTCCATATCCTGGGTAACCAGCTCTCCTGTTCCCTTCCAGAGAAAGCCAACATTTTCCTAGTCTGCATCTTGTCACCAACATGTTCCTTCACGATGCATTTTACTTAGAGCCCTTTAGAAAGCAGAAGGTGAGAAACTGATCAGAGATGCTTGAAATGTACGAGCAGGTACAGCTCTTGCATTGGGTTGCAGAGCTCACAGAACAGCACTGTTACCTCCAGAAGTCTGTTCTTCCAGGAGTGTTTAATTAAACTGGAGCTTTCTGGGGCAAGCCTGTGCATGTGACATGGATGTGGCACTATTTGACTCCTGCCACCCAGCGCTCCGACCTCATAAGAGCAGCCACGTTAACTCATTGTGAAGAAAATCCAAGGAGGTTCTCACTGCCAATTCTCCTCCAGGAACGGGCAGCGTCAGTTCTGAAACTTCTCCCGAGGAAACAGCTTTAAAGAAGGAGGGTTTAACTCTCTGGAGAGGCACTATACTATTTCTGAAGGATGTGAAAGGAGAAGAAAACGATTCCGTAGGGGTTTTTCTTCATTATCACCCCACCTGGAGGAGCGATCACACAATGAGCAGAGGGCCGCACGTATTGATCTCAGAGCTGGGCAAGTGCGCAGCTAACAGCTTTTAAAGTGTCTCCATTTGCAGTTACTTCAACAAAATTACCGATGAACACTGTAACAAAGCGAAAGTTTTTGTGGGAAATTGCAGACTAAGAAAAATATGATCATTTAGACTGGGAAATGTTTCTTTTCATTGAAAAGTAAAGGGCTTTTAAACGCAGGAGTTACCGGGGCGTTCGGCATTTCCCAAACCACAATCCGCCTGTCTTTCAGGACGATAATCTTACACAGGGATGCTGCGTGGGGACTTTTTAAAAGGAGGAGCTCCTGCTCGCGGCATCCTCGTCCCTGGGCTATGAGGGAGGGCGAGCACTGAGGGACCAACCCGGGCCAACCTGGACCGTCCCGGGGCTCCCAGCACGGCTGGGCCGGGGCAGGATGTGCTGTGGGGCCCGGCGGGATGTCCCTGTGGGGCGGGATGTCGCTGTGGGGCTCAGTGGGAGTGGAGCCACCGGGGCTGGATGTCCCTGTAGGGCTCGGTATCCCCGTGGGGCTCGGTGTTCCCTGTGGGGCTGGGTGGGAGCGACCGCAGGGGCGGGATGTGCCTATGGGGCTCGGCGGTGTATTCCTGTGGGGCTGGATGGGATGTCCCGTTGGGGTCGGTGGGATATCCCGGCGGGGCTGGGTGGGATGTCCCGGCGGGGTTCGGTGGGATGGCCCCGTGGGATCAGCGGCCGGAGCCGCCCGGCCCTGCGCGGCGCTGAGAGAAGGAGGAAGGGGCGGCGCTGGCGGCGTTGCCCGGCGGCGGCCCCGCCATGCAGGCGGACGGGAGGCGGCGGGAGGCGGCCGAGTATTGCCGGGGACAGCGAGTGCCGGAGCGGCTGGAGGAGGCGCTGAACGCCCTGCTCGCCCGGCGCCCCGCGGATCTCTACGGGGAGCTGGTAGCGCTGGGAAGGGAAGGGGCCGGAGGGGCTGTGCGGCCCCGCGGCTGGGCGGGGGCTTGTGCGCTGCCCGCAGTGCCCGGGCCCTTCCCTGCCCTCAGGGAGGGGCTGCTGCAGCAGCAGCTCGATGTCTGCGATGGCAGTTCAGTGGTGCCCCCATGACTGCGATGTTTCTATGTTTGTGGCCATTTGACGCTGGGCCAGATACATGTTGGCCGCAGCCCGGCTGTTTGTGCTGTGCTGGCCGCTGGGCTGGACACCAGGACTGAGCAGGAGGGCACAGATGAGCATCCCCCGTGGAACTGCTCAGCACAGTGTCTGTGCCAGGCCAGCCCTGCCCACAGGATCATAGAATCAAACAATCGATTGGGTTGGAAAAGACCTCCGAGATCATCAAGTTCAACCCTTGGTCCAACTCCAGTCCATTTACCAGATCATGGCACTCAGTGCCACGGCCAAGCTCACCTTAAAAACGTCCAGGGATGGGGAATCCATCACCTCTCTGGGCAGGCCATTCCAGTGCCTGATTACTGTCTCTGTAAAGAACTTTTTTCTGATAGCCAACCTAAATTTTCCCTGGCAGAGCTTGAGCCTGTGCCCCCTTGTCCTATTGCTGAGTGCCTGGGAGAAGAGACCAACCCCCACCTGGCTAGAACTTCCCTTCAGGTAGTTACAGACAGTGATGAGGTCACCTGGGGCTGCTCAGCACAGTCTCTGTCCCCGGCTGGGGCTGCTCAGCATGGTGTGTCTGTCCCCGGCCGGCCCTACCCACACCTGCTCACACCTCAGCTGTGCTGAAAGGCACTTGGGCCTCAGTGCCAATGTGGACACTCAGACCAGGCTTATCTGGCAAACTATTGCTGACAGTAGTCCTAATGAAACCTCAGTGATTATTGGTGATTCTGGAATTGCCAACACTACAACAGCGAGCAACTCTTGAAAAAAATTATTACTAGTATGTTGTTTGATGGTAAAGTGTCAGAGGAATTGAAACATTTAATTCCATCTTAAACTTCTTCCCATCTCCCAAGTGTTTTCCCGGCACCAGTGGAAAGGACTAGAACTGGTAACACCTCTTGCTTTGCTTGGTATTTGGCATGTTCCTCTTCCTTGTAGCTCCAAAGTTTTTCCTGCTTTTCCCATTGGGTAAGTTGTGAATTGGTGTCTCTCTAAGACCAGACTACGTAATGAAACAATTAAGGAAGTATGTAGTAAACCTCAGGTAACAAGTTAATCCTTTTTCTAAAGCAACATTGGTGTTTGTTTGTTAACTGAAGACAGAGATCCAAATATATTGGATATACTCATCAGGCCCAGTAAAGACCATGTTGGAAGAAGAAAGAGAACTCTGCTTACTATAAGTCTTGGTTTTCACCTTTCTCACAGGGCTCAAAACTTCCTGTAACATATAAATCATAGAATCACAGAGTATGCCAAGTTGGAAGGAGCTCATAATGGATTTGTTCAGGGGTGGATTTGATTGAAATATATTTCATGGAATAAAAACCTCTTTGCCTGGAAATTGACTTTTGATGACATTCTCTCTCTTTCATTTAAGGCTACCTACCTTTCTAAATATTCAAAAGCTCCAGTAATATGCAAATTAGTGGGAAGAAAAGTTCTTGATGGAGTTGGTCAGCCAACATTAGAAGTGGAAATATATTGTACAGTTAAAAACTATGAGAAGGTACAAGCTGCTTCTTCCTGTTTTATTTATTTTAATAGGACAATATCAGGGAGAGGTACTATTCTTCTCTCATCCCAAGGAACATTTTATTTTCCATCTTTATGGAGAGTTATAAATCCCTGGAACTCAACAGTTGAGTGTTGTAACTTAAAAAAGGTGTCACACGGCACAGTGGCAGCAACTATGAAAATTTTATTTTCATGAATTATGCAATAGTTTATGAATGGGATGTGACACTGCATCTTTGTATATTAAATTTTTGTCTGTCTTAATGATCATGTACCTTTTCTTTACACCCCATACCAGCCTTGTATGCTCATTTTCCTTTTACCTTTTTCTTTAATTTTCATATTGAGTTTCTCTTTGTGGGACACTCTTTCAGAAAAATACAGTACAGATGAAAAGCACAGCATAGATGAAAGCACTTTTTTACACTGAGATAGGTTGATGTGGGAGGTAGATAAGTCAAACACATCCATCCAACACCTGCAATACAAAATTGATGGTGCATCTCTCCTCCAACCTGAAATACTCAAGTTATTGTCTTTGTGGGGTAATTGTTTCTGTTTTCCCTCAGTTAAACTATGGTTTACCACTTTCTTGAATTAAATGTAATTTCATAGATAATCACAGTATATAAAATTAATACTAGTAATGCAGGCAACTCTGTAAAATTTGTAAATTACGTCTTCCTTAAGTGAATTTTCTTAATATCATTTATTCTTCATCAGTACAGAAAGATAAGCTTAAATTATCTAAGTAAGACAGAAGTAACTGATCACAAGGGATGGCATTAAGCATGAATGCTGATGAATCATGGTACAACAGGCTACAAACAGCTGCAATAAAGGATGTCCTAATGACTGTATGATCCTTAAAATAACTCAATTCTATTATCATAGCATAATATATGGATAAGCCAGATCTGTCAGAAGGTTTTTGCCTACACAGTTATAGTTTTGGTCAAAAAACTTGAATAATGTCTGTGATTACTAAAGTATAAGAGGCTAAAAAGAAGGTGCAAGATGAAAAAAGGTAAGTGGAGCAAACACTAGATTGGAAGATATGTACTTGTTGAGTTAGTAAGGGCATACACTTCGTAGTCTTTTAAATATTTCCAAGTTAGAAATGAGTGTTTAAAACCTTTCTGCATTGTTTTTATAATTATTATTTTTGCAGAGGATTTGTTCCACTGTAATGTCTTCTTATTCTGAAATACCTGAAAATGCTTTACCTGAAACAATTGAAGCTTATGAAAAGGAGAGAGATGACTCTGTTAATACTGCTGTGGAGTGGGTCAATGAATCCCTCAATACAATGTTAAGGGACTTGGAGCCTACTGACCAGTATCAAGTTGATAAGATGCTTGGGTAGGTCTTGCATATTATGCAAATTACTGCACTGGAAATGTACACCATTAATTTATATTGTTAATGGAAACATACAGAATATTCAGTGTTTCTTACTATTATATTTTTAGGTTGTAACATGTCTCAGATCCATCACTGTATTATATTGCTATGCTATATTATTGCCTACTTATTTCATAATTTTGATATGAAAGTAATGCTGGTTTCATACATGGGATACAAAAATAAGGGTCTCTAAGAAAAAGATGCCTGAACATTCATGACTCACAGGCAACATGTAAGAAATCTGTTCAGTGCCAGTTTAGTTTAGCAGGGAGGGTTTTTTTTTTTCAAACTTCAACTCCACTTCCTCTGTTCATGGCATTGTAGAAGGCAAGTGGTACAAATGGCCTGGGTTTGTGTCTGCTGAATCCACAGAAAATAGGAATATATGTACAGCTTTCAGGTTCTGGTGGAGTTTTCTTTCTGAACAAGCCATGTCAAAAGGCTTCTTACTTGAGGCAATTAGTTTCTTTGGAAATACAGTGTCCTTAGTAAACATCCATGTTTATTTTTTCATAGAAATATTTCTTCTTGGGAGCACCCAAAAGTAAAAACCAATGGCCATATTTATCCATTTAAAGGAATATACCTGTTTTTTATAAGAAAAAAAAAAGATATAAGGTAAAAGTATCACAGAAGTAACTGAATGTATTTTTACAGTACCCTTAGAGGAGCCACCTGGCAACATTATGGCTTCCTTCACCTTGGAAGCAGTAATGTGGCCTCCTAACCTCTTCGGGAGTTGGGAATGTTTCATTCAGCTGCACCCTGAAGGGAATGACAATTTGCTGGAGGAGCAGAGGTTGGGCTGTCACACTGAACACAGACTGTATCAAACAGACCTAATTGGCTTTCACAGGGACTACCTTTGGGGAAACTTTGATAAAGGGAATAAGGACTCAATTGGAAAGTGTGTGTAAATAAGATTTTAATGTATTGTTTACACTACTTTATATATCTTACACACTCAGTTTGCCTGAGTTGGCTGGCTGTGACCCATGGATAAAATTTCCACTTCATGCATGTAATTGAAAGTCATCCACCTCTGTGTTTGTGGCCACTTGGATAACTCAGTGTACAACTGACCGCTTGGATTAGCCACCTAGGCCAGGCTGTTGTGTGTCATGAAGTTATAACAGGACCTGTTGCTGCCCATGCAAAGGAAATACATCCTTCATGCTAAGATTGTCTGCTCAGAGGTGACTTTCAAACCAGTGTGATTTGAAAAGCATGTGTTAAGGTCTGTAATACTTGCTTGTGGTTCTTTTTGTTTAACCAGTGATGCAGATGACTATCAAAAATAGTGATATAATAAATGTATTGACTTCTCCAGCTTCACATAATGAATCAATGGCAGAAGCTCAAATAGATGCACTTAATCCACCTCCTAGCATGTTCTTTAGCCTGTATTGTGGGTGTGTCTACTTGTTACATGTCTAACAATATTTTGAGCCAGTAATTTTTATGCCTCTTCCATCAGTGAATACTTCACGAACAAGGCTGAAGAAAAAAAGAAAATCAAAAAGCAAAAGGAAGAAGAAGAAGCAGAAGACACTCCTGCCCTTACTCCACCTACTACATCCCCACCACCACCACCTGGGAAAAAAAAAGCAGCAAAAGCAGGTTTTAGTTTATTTGATTTTAGTATTGTCTACAATACAGATTTTGATAAACGTCCTAAAATACTTTCTGATGTATTCTGTGGACATGGGATACTTCAGAACACATGACACACTATCTCAGGTTCAGAGGGTTTGGTTACTCTATCCTGACCTTTTTGATCACAGCAGTTTCTGCAGCTAAATGAGGGAGGGGAAAATACGGTTTTCTCATCATTCACATGCATTGGAGTTTCTGCCTTTGTTTTACAGTTGGCTTAGACAGGAGGTTATTACTCTTCAGCGTGAGAAATAAGAATGGAGGAGGATGCAAATGAAGAATAAAAATGAAAATTATAAGGAAAGAAAAGGGAATCACAGAACTGAGCAGGCAAATGGAAATAGAATTGCGATAGAAGTTGAAAACAATTGAAAGAGAGGGAGGAAGGAAAGTTTCCTTCTAACACTGAGAAAAGGAGGAAATACTGTGAAAAGTAAAAGAGAAAGAGGGAAGAGGATGAGATGGGAATGATGGGCAATATAGAGTAAAAAGAAGTAAGCAAGCAATCCTACTAAAGGTAAAAATGGTGTGAACTAGAAAAACAAGGTTAAGAATATATGGGCAAAAAAAGAAAAAAAACAAAGCACCTATCTTATCTCCATTTATTAATTAAAGTTGGGGAAAAAAAGTTATTTATTGGAAGGGCAGAAAATGTTGGCAAGTTACTGTTTCTTGTCACTTGTGTTTATCACATATTAGCAGTAAACCCTCCCCACTGATATGTGAGACGTGTGCACAGTAAACTCACCTTTGACCTGCAATGTAAATTCTGCAGTTGTCAGGTCCATCCACATACCATCATGGTGTGTATTATACTTCTAGTCAAGCTTCTGCTGGCACATACATTACTTGTTTGCACTAATTGTGACAATGACTGTCATCAGCCTCAGTGCCTGACTATTTGAAGCCAATGATTATTAAGCTACTTGTTGTTACAGGAGACGACTAACACATGGTGACTTCCAGCAGGTGCTTTCAGAAGTAACATCTATGTCATAATTTATGCCAGTTACAAAGTAGTGGAGTGTAAAGGGTCTTTGAAAAACTGTGGTTTGTCAGAGTTTCTCAGCACGGGGTTACTGATGTCTGTGTGTGTAGCTCTTCCCCCTCAGTATATGAGGTATAGAGTCTTTTTATAGTGTTCAAATGATGCATAATCTAATCTGCATATCCAATCAAGGACCTATTAAGAACAGTTTCTCCTAAAATATCAGTTGCATGCTGTAGTACTTATATTTTATTGAAGGCAGAATTTGTACAAAACTCCTATGAGGATCCAAAGGAGTTAGTCAAGGTTACTTGGGAATCAGACCACTTACTGCAGCCTCATGTGGGTGCTCACTATACATGTTCATGTAAGAACTGTAGGCAATAAATATGACAGTGCTTGGTTTGAAGCATTTTGGAAAAAAGTTACTGTATCTGAAAGGGAAATAATTTCTTAAGAAAATTTAACAAGACTGTGGATGTGGAATATTTGAAAGACCTGATTTCTCTTTGGAAATTCTAGCTGTAATAGGCATAATATTTATTCACAGATATCCTTATTAGAAGGAATCAAGTGTGTGTGCTCTCAATCATGTTATAATGTAATCTTCCAAGTTGTTTATGCAAAAACTGAGTATTTAAGGAGCACAACAAAGACTGAAAACATACTGAAAACATACTTTTGAAAGGAACGTGAAAAAATATATAATGTTATTGAATGGAAACATAGATAAATAAAGATACAGATTTCAGTGTCTGAAAGATCTCTAAAAGAAACAGATTTGAAATACATTTGAAACCAGAATGAGGAGAGATACTTACTTGTAAGGTCGTTCCATTTAAAACAACTCCTAAGATGAAGTTTTTAGAAAATGAGTTAATGATTGTTTAACAGAATGAGTACACACTGAAATGACCATATGGTATTTACTCATGTAACTGTGATACATAAGCATGTGTTTAAAATGAAGAAAATGTTCAGCTGCTACTCTCTGTCTTGTAGGAGCCAAGTCAGAGGCAGAACGACCCATCCCACCTGCAGAGCCTGCGGAACCCGCGCTCGGCGGCAGCTCTGCCATCGGGGGAGTGTCCCTCGCCATAGCCAAGGCTGCTGCCACCATCAGCCACATTCCACTGTACTTGCATGTTGCGCTGCTCAAACATGATCAGGTACATGTGGCTTTTGTCATTTCGTTTATTTTATCCCAGTTATCATAATTCTTGTAGAATTCTGAAGCCAGTGTTATTACATTTACCTCACAGAATACACCCTTAACACCATTGCCTGTAGGAGTCTTTGAACCCTGTGCCATAATTAAAGTATATAAGAAATTATTCTGATTTTTACATTTTTATTTTCACCTCTTACTCCCAACTGCAGGAGTCACCTGAAGAAATGACTCTACCACTCCCAATGGTTACTCTGTTAAACTGTGAAAAAATGTCACCTTCAAAGTTGAAATTAGTGAAAGAAGTTATGCTTATTCCACCAGTTCATTTATCACTCAAACAGGTACTGTTTCATTTTTGGTTTTTATAAATGTATTCTATAGACATCATATTAACTATATGTATACATAAGTATATAGGTCTTTTCAATAGAGTCCTACAAACTGTATTTTTTTTGTTTGCTTGCAAGGCCAAAGTGCTGACAAATGTTAAATTTTTTTAAATTTGTAGAATTCTAACACAAATAACATTAAATTAAGCAAAAAGATGGAGATTTAAAACAGAAACCAAGAAGATATCAAGTTAAAAGTGTATGTTAGCATAGAGGAAAAAATCAGTACATTGAAGAAGATGTCAGGGAATAGTGTTACACAACAGGAGATTAGGATGTGATTTTTGTAGTAGGTTATAAATAGTATCAGTTGATTGATATAGCATGCAAAACAACAAACAGCAAACTCACAGGAAAGCATAAAATATTTGGGAATAAGTTATTTTAAAATGAAATTGTGAAGATAGAAGGGAATACAAAGAGCAAGAAGGATGGGTGAGACAGATGGGAACAACTCTCTCTTTTCTGTTTAGCCATGTGCTGCATCAAAGAATGTATCTGCACAAGATGCCTATACTAGGGCTGTGATTTCTACTTTATGTGCTGGTGACCTGAACAAATAGCTGAGCTTGATTCACTTTCTTTTTGCTTTTCCTTCAACTTTTTCGAATTGTCACCAAGAGCTGTTAATAAGGTTGCTGATTCTGTGCTGTTCAAAGCCAGAATGCCTCCTAGTGCTCATGGGAGAGTAACAAGCTGTTTGCTGCTGTGCAAAACACACTGTTCATCCTGAGCTGATGGTTGTCAGCTGTGACTGACTTCTGCCCCCTTCAGTGCTCCTTCACTGGCTCAGTCTGAGGAAATGTGAAATGTGGTTTACCAAGTTTTTCTAGTTTTACTAACTCAGCTGAAAAGAAAAAAGAATCTTGCATTTAAAGCAATAGATTCACTTAACTGGAGTGTTCCTCAGTGTTTAAAATCAGGACAGCAGGAGTTTTTTCCTGCTTCCTGGAAATAGTCTGAAGGTAAATGCATTCAGTCTTGTCAGAATGTCCAGTTAGGAAGTCTTAGATAGAGTCACAGTTGTGATCGGGGTTATCACTGTCTCACTTCTCAGATATGATGCAGACCTGAATGCTGTTTACTTGTTAGATTTGGGAAGGGCTGCTTTTGGGGAAGAGGCTGCTTTTCTTGCCATCCCATTCAGCAGCATAATCAAATATTCCTGTTCATTCCACTGCTACTAACCCTTTATGACTGCACACTTGACTGCATTTTGTGGGTGGAGAAATTGTGTTAAGGAGTCTGTAATAGGTGGGGGGTTTTTTAAAGACTTTATATTAAGATCTGGTTTTGGAATAAGTATTCTCTCTCTTCTGATTTAAGCTGCTAAAATGAAATAGTACAGCTTTCTTTTGAAGATTACTGTTCTTTAATTTCAGGGCATAGAAAGAGTTCTGGATATTCAGAAAGAAATGACAAGACTGTTGGAGTCTCCTGAAAAAATGGTGCAGTAAAAATGTGTACTATAATGTGATGAATTTCATTTGATCTTTCTACTCCTATTGTCCTTTTAAATGTAAAGATGGAACACTTAGCCTTTTATAGGCTTAGTCTCATGACACAGCATAGAAGATGTGTTTCTTTGGCAGAATAGAATAAAACATTGTTCTAAGCATAGTAAGACTTTCTGTTTACCTGAAGAAATGTACTGGGAGTGAATGATGTCACAGTGGATATTGAAGATACAGTTCTGATCTTGCTACACCTCTTACACACAACATCTTTTATTCAAAGTACTATTACTGTAGCAGTATTTCAGTATTGGTGCATATGCCTTTTGGAAAGCAAGGTTGTTGGGTTTCTCCAAATACAGAGCCTAGATTCTCATTTCTGAGATCCCCTCTATTTTTGATGGGCTGGGTGAGAATGTTTTGAAAACCAAATGATGGTTGTATTGATGTTTACATAGAAACAAACATGAAATAAATCATAAGCCCAAATAAAACTGGATAGATACTGATAATATTCAAGACAAAACAGAAGCTATTTCCTAGCTTAAATATTTGTAATCTTTTTAGACCAAAATTCAGTCAATCTTCCCCCCCCACCCCCACCTTTTTTTTTCCTGAGGTCTTTCTGTCATCTTTGTATTTTTCCATAGAATTGATTTCTTTCTTCTGTCACCTTCAACAGCCTGGTCCTCAACCAGCAGACAGTAAAAAAGGAAAAGCACAGAATTCAGGGAAGAAAGGCCTGGTAAGAAAAGAGATTTTCATTTTAAACCTTCAACAAGATATTAACAACAGCAGGGAACCAATGGATTCTTCAGAAATGAAGCATTAATCTACATCACTATTTTGGAAAGGTCAAGGCAAGACTTAAGTATTCCAAATGCTCATATTTTACATAATTATTTAGATTCTTCTGACTACACCTTCCTTTCCTGTGGAACAATACTGGAAATAGAGGAAATTTTTCTGCAATCTGATTAATTTTCCTTACATAGAAATCCTGTTAAATTATCGAAATGAGCATTTTGGAGGCCTGCAGCACCAGCAGAGAACATGCCCTTTTGATCATGTAGGCCATAAAACTATTACCTGTAAGACCTGCATATTGGGCTGTTTCCTAACCCTGGGAGCAAAACTCCCCTCTTAATTGTGCTGCATTCAGCTCCCAGTTCAGTTTGAGGTTACAGATAATGGCAGATACAAACCAGTAGCTAAAGGGCACCACTCACAAGGGAGCACAGGACGTTATTTTATATGACTCAAGTGATCTTTTTTTATCACTTCAAAACCTGTCGTTTATAGATGAGTTTTCCAAATAGTGGGATGGAAATGCCATGAAGGTTTTGCTCTCCATTGTGAGATAATTAAAATATTATCAAGGGAGAACAAAAGTTTTCCTATTTTATTCTTGCTTAAACAATACCAAATTCTTCATCATTATTTTTAACTTTAAAGGGAGGGAAAAAAGGAAAAATGACAAAGTAGGTGGTGAAGAAGAACTTACTTAAGTTATAGGAGTAAATACTAGATAGAGAAACATGTTTTTATAAAGAGAAACAATGCTTTTAATGGAATGTAACAAGGCACAGCATATGGATACCTTGAAAATCACATGAAATTGCAGACTTAACTTCTGTCTGGCATTAATTGCAGGATGACTGCAGCATTTCCTGATGTCTGTTGCTGCAGCTTAGTGCTCCAAAAGGAACAAGTCGAACAGATTGCCTTGCATGTTGCTACAAAATAATTTCATAACAATTTGACCTGCATTTTCTTTCTCATTTTTATGGGAAAGAACATTCATATATCCTCTAAGCTAAGCACCTGTTCTGTCTGGAATTAGTTCCCTCACTTGTGTCAAAACTGATGCCTTCCAATTGACTTCTCCAGTCTAACCCAGCATTAGACTGTTGCTTTCTGGACAACTTAGTGTCATTCTTTATAATCCCAAATTCACAGACTTTAAATTTAAAAATCAGTGTTTTAAAAACCTACAAAAAACCTGACAACAGAAGAACATGTGAAATACTTGCTCAGAACAACTCTGCTTGTGGGCACATTTCCAGGAATACTGTCCCTGAAGCAGATAACTGCATGTAGCTGGGCTAGAGGCATTTCCCCTCTATGAAGTTTGTTCCTTTTAGAATCCCTGAATGATTCTAGGGTTTCTTGAACATTCCATAGAATCATATCAAAGTTGCAGTTGAGGATAAATGACTAAAAGCTGTTTAAAAGTGGAGAATCTGTATTTTGGGAAAGGGGTGCTCCACAGCACCAAGACATTCATGACAGCTTGGTGGTTGTTAAGTGCCTTTAAAATCTTTTTGTAAACCAGTACAGGCCATACAAGACCAAGAACTACGTGCCAAGACATATTTCCAAGGACTTTTAGCTCTCTACTCATTATCAATTGATTATCCTTTCCTATAGAATTGTCCTTAAAGCTGCCAGCCTAAATTCGAAGATTTGTGATTTGATGATGAAATCATAGAATCATAGAATTGATTGGGTTGGAAAAGACCTCTGAGATCATCAAGTCCAACCCTTGGTCCAACTCCAGTCCCTTGACCAAATCATGGCACTCTGTGCCACGGCCAATCTCAGTTGAAAAACCTCCAGGGATGGTGAATCCACCCCTTCTCTGGGCAGCCCATCCCAATGCCTGAGCACTCTCTCTGGAAAGAATTTTTTTCTGCTCTCCAACTTCAGTTTTCCCTGGCAGAGATTGAGCCCGTGCCCCCTTGTCCTATTGCTGACTGAAATGATCATGAGAATATATATAGAGAGAAGTATTATATAAATCTGTGTAAATAAAATGATTGGTTTTGTTTTCAGCCACAATTCTTAAAAAGAATATCACACTTGGGTTGCCTCACAACAGGATACGATGACCTAGAACAACTGCTACTCGTAATGCAAACAGCTTGCAACAATGTAGGTCTGGAGCTTGGAGCAGACATGTACTTAGCAATAAACTGTGCTGCTCATGAATTAATGGATTATGTAAGTTATTTCTCAATACCTATTTTCTTCGATTTTAAAAGGAATGTAGCTATTTGTTAGCAGTGTTTACTATTACATTGCAAACTCACCTAGAAGATTCTTGGCTCCTTTTTTAAGGTAGCAATCAAGAAAACAAAAAGAACTATCTCTGCATTTGTAAGTGATGTTTGAATGAGTCCTGCAAGTGTGGCAGATACGTCATTGGGTTGGGAGGGCAAGGGAATGAGACAGGCAGACATCCCAACAGCCTGACTCAGTGGGAGCAGGGGGAACGTGTGCATCCCTCCTTCCCAGGGAGGTGCCCCTTGGATAAGGCTCACTGGACCAAGGCAGACCCACCCCTGTCACACCTTGTGTCCTGCCTGCAGGAATCTCTGCTAGTTCTGTGGTTTCACTGGAATCATTCAAATGGCTTAAGCCTGCCTGGCATCAGCCAGGTTTATTCCTTTTCTCTATTTATTTAACATGATTTTTCAGATCAGTTTGTATCAAATATAGCAAACTGCTTGAAATGGGCAAACACCTACTGTGTGCTCTGTTTAACAAACCAACTTCTCTTCACATTTTCACATTGTATCTCAGACAATTTGGAATGAAAGTATTAAGCAGCAAATCCTGATTTGGTTTTTGGTTGTTTTTTTTTTTGTTTTGTTTTGTTTTTTTTATTTCACTGCAAGCTATAAATTAAATAATTCTATCCACTTTTATTTTATGGATGAAGAACAAGAAATTATTTACACAAGTATACTTCTGTAATTCCTTAACACCACAAGATCCTTATTTTTTCATTATATCATACTACATCTGTTGTTTTCTTCAAACTACCCTGACATTTCCATGTATTTTTAGTACATGTATTATGCATTAATGTTCATCTTGTTGTGCATCAACATTCATTTTTTTATTTTTAGTTTTTAATATTTTTATTTGACACAATTTATTTATGTCCAGATGAAGTCTTAAGGTTCTTACCTCTCCTTGTTCCAAGATCAATTAAGTTTTTCCGAAGCAGAAAAAGAGACTTCCCATGAGATTTTGTGTATTTGGGTGTTCTACAGTGCCAAAGCTTCCATTACTAATAGCTCTTGTGAAAGCAGTTGCTTTGCTGACTGTGATATCTGTATTTTATAACAATGTACAAAATCTTAACTCTTGAATTAACAGTGATTCTGTGACTTTCTGATATTGAACTGTTAAAACGACTAAAGCAGTGAGTATCCTGATACAGTTAATGCTCCTCCTAAGCTGCAGTTGGTACTTCCCAAAATTGAGACTAGTTTTAAATTAGTCTTTTCTTTTGAAAGGGGAAAGAGTTAAGGAGAGACAGTATCGTGGTTTTGAGCATTGAGGATGAGCTCCTTCCCTCAGCAATATTTTCTTTATTAATATTAAATAAGGACAAAAAAATTACCCTTTTTTGGAGATGCAAAATGAGATTTATTCTCATAAGATTCAATAAAAATGTCAAATACTGCTAAATTTATGATGTTGTAATGGAAAACTGGCAGTGTTGCCTGGAAGAAGCTGGAACAGACCTGGTTTTTGGAGTGGCATCATTTAGAGACTTTGTCATGAGCCCACTGGAACCCGCTGTCATTTTAGGTGGTTTTCAATGACAGTGTGCTGACAACTGAGACACAGAGTAAAGCAGATCAGTGAATGCCCCTGACTGAAGAACACACAGTCCACTGCCTGAAGAGAGGTATTAGTGTCACAGGATGTGTATGCTTTTGGTAGTACTTTGGTTCTTAAGGTCTTACCTTCCTTACCTTTTATGCTTTTTACTTTACTTTCTAGGATAAAGGGAAATATGAAACACTCACTGGAACTTTCAAAAGCCCTGATGAAATGGTTGCCATGTATGAGGAACTGATTGATAAATTTCCTTTTATTATTGCATTAATAGATCCCCTAAGAAAGGAGGTAAGATACCACAGTGCAGTCTGCAAAAAACTGGCAATACTGTTCATTGGCACATCACTGACCTTTTCTCATGTTTTCAACATATGTAAAATACAAAGCTTTTGGGTTTTTGAGTCTTTATGCACAAAAATATCACTATAAAAATGCATCTCACTATTAATTTGCATGTCTTTTATTGACAATAACTCCACATTCTTCTATACTTTTGACAATTCCTGATGCAAAATAATCCTGGCATGAACAGAATACAGTCAGTACAAATATTTTAAGTAATTACAAGAAATTGCTTTTTTTTTGTGATTCTGCTTGCTAAACCATTATTATTTGGATTATATTTTCCTTCATGTGTAAACAATTCAAATTATAAAATAAAATTATGAAATTCAACTGTAATACAACATTATATTATGTTCAGCTGGAGAAGCAAAAATTTGGACATAGTTGCATATTCCTTGGAATCTCCCATAAAATATTATTATTGTAGTTCTTTCTGATGGTTATTGATAAGCAAAGCCAGAACAGTCCTGTCTGTCACGGGCAACATTTAAAGTGGTAATAAGATACCATGTATTTACCTCTGTGATCAAAGTTAAAGGAATTAATTAGTGTGGCCAGTTGGCTACAACAATAAAGTAAAATATTATTAAGCATGTTACCAACTTAGAGATGGAAGAAACAGACAGATTGCATAACCTTAAATATTCACATTTATGCATAAGATTAAGGCATGTATTGCAAAAAAGATAAAAACTTAATTGTTGCAGAACCTGCATCTGTAGACGTGGATTCTGCAGTTACACAACTTAATACAAATTTGCTCTTGGTGTCAAATTGCACAGTTTATCATCTTTAAAATAAATATATGAGGCTTGTTTTCATGAACAAAACATGAGGACTGTGATTGAAGGAGGAAGCAAAGTGGTGTTGGCTTTGTGAACCTTTCCAGTGCCTGAATCAGTAATTCTAAAACAGGTTAATTTCAAAATCCGATTGTCCTTTACTGGCACTGTAAAAGTTCATTTTTCAAATATCTGTGTTTTGAATTACCTCACTTTATTTAGCCTTGCCTCCCTGTGTTGTTTTAGCCAGCCTCTGAATTACTGTGTTCCAAATCACCAGATTATTCCCCATTCCTTCTGGGGCTGCAAAACTTCCTTGAGAAACCTTATGAAGAAACGTATTTGCAGTGTGACAATCTGCAGGAGAATGACAGCAGATAGTGCAGCACAGTTGGAACCAGAGAACCATTCAGGGAAATGCCTCTGCTTCTCCTCCTCCTTGCAAATCTACAGTGTCCCCATGCAGCATCTTTGCCACAGATTATTAGGTCCTTGAGGATTAGCTCTGGTACTAATTCAATAATTCATTGCCAGACACCAGACCACTTTAGTGCTTTAATTTAAGCATTCGTTCAGGCGTCAAAACCTTCATTTTCACTTCCATGGGCTTGAAATCTGTACAGGAATCGACCCTGACAAAGATTTCAACTAGATAGGTACAAAAGCCTGTCTGATACACAGACCAAGAATTACTGCTGTCAGAATTAGGAAGCAGAAAAATAATGTTTTTAATGTGAGAACTTTGCATTCTGTCGCCACAAAGCAAGCAAATCATGAATGTCTTCTCATGTTTTACATATTCTTTTCCTTTATTTATCCTCTACCATGTGCCATGTGGACAGTGCATTAAAATCAAGAAACAAAGACCCTTAAAAATGGAGCTTTGCTGGAGAGAGAGCAGTGCATTCCCCATGGGTCAGTCTTACAGCTCTGATCATTCTGCCCTGATACACGTCATTGAGTCTATGACTGTCTCCTGTTTCATTATTTTATATTCAAATAACTGTGACACCTGAAATAGTAACACGTCTGAATAAAAAAATGGAAAATTACTTTATATTCCATTAAATTTAAATAAATTTCAGGATGGAATTCAAAATAGCAAGCCCCTACAGTTAATTTAATTTGAAATATTTTAATCTATATTTTGTGCAAATAGTGTTCATTAATTCCAGATTAAAATTTATGTTTTTAGCAAAATCTTAAAATACAAGGAAAATCCCAGTGATATGTTTTTCTTAGGTGGACAGATTTAAAATACAGTATAAAATATAATATGTTTATATGAGGGATATCTTTATAATTAAAACTAAATTATTAATTTTTTAAAAATTATTATAACCTCCTCAGGGTTTTCGTTCAGTTCAGTTTTTTAAACTCCAGTTATTTATTTGATTTGTTTTATGCAGGACAGACAACAATGGAGTCACTTGTGTTGTACACTTGGTTCCAAATGTTACCTGATTGCTGAAGATGCTGCCACGTGCATTTCCAAGCTTAAAATTGACCAAGAGATAAACACACCAATGTGCAGTGGAGTTGTGCTAAAATACATTAACCAGACCAAGGTATCAGACCTCATAGAACTGACTGGAATTCTTGATGGTGAGTAGAGGGGTGGAAAGGCTGACGTTCAAACCCTACAAGCTACCCCTGTGAATATTACATCTTTGTATTTAACTATTGCTACTTATTTAGAAAGCACTTGTCAGAAGAAACATAAATTCATGTTTTGATTCACAAATGTCTCTCCAGGGGCTTAAAACAGCATTTGAGGCTTCAGCTGTAGCAGTTAATACATTGTGGGTGTTTTGAATGTGGGTGCCCTTTGACAGTGCAGTTACACTGTTAGGTATCAAAATGAAAGAAAATAAAAAAAGATGTGGTCAATCTCAATTGTGACTATTCTACTATTTTTAATTAAAAAAATCCAAACAAGTCCAAAATGTTTAAAATTGAGGTTTATGTAGATTATTGACTACAAATTATTGAGCCTTCGTGGCCACTGTACTAAGAACTTGTGCAGTTTCCCATGTAAGATTTTTCTTTGTATCACTTTTTCTTTATTCATTTTTATACCCAAGGAATAGATGAACAAATTTAATATGTCTCAGTTCTTTCCTTATTGCTTAAAAACACCTAGAATCACTGAATCAAAGGGAGCAAATAGCATCTAAAAGATGCCATTCAGTGAGGATTGTAAACTCTTTTTTATCATGAAGAAAAATCATTACTGTACTAAGGAGTACATTTAAAATAAATAGAACATCCCTCTAGCTTGATCAGACAGATTGGTGAGAGACAGAAGCTAAGATAGGATGGTAGATACTCCCTGATCCATGCTGAAAATAGAGCATAATCTTAATGTAGCAAACTAATACAGTTGACATTTTCATGAAATAGGTTTCACTGGTTTACTCCTGTTTTATTTAAGCTTAGACAGCCCAAGGGAAAAAAATGAATGGGAAGTCCAAACAGTTTTCTGTGTCAAATATATAAAATACACACTAATGAAGGTTCTCACTGCTGTTACATATATAGGTCAAAGACATATTACCATATTAGGAAGTTCAGATGGGGAATCTCCTGATGACAGCCTCGTGGATCTGGTAAGGATTGAAAGCTGTTCAATTGCAGAATTGCCAAAATACTGCTTTTAACATGTACAATTTTTTGAGGAGAAAGCCTTTTTGTGCCTCAGAAAGAAACAACGTTTTACAAAATGGACTTTTTCTAGAGAGTTGGTTTTTTCCCCCACAGAGAGTTATTCTTTGAGTTTAAAGAGAACATGCAGGAAATTTGCCAAAGCAGGGAGTATATTAAAAGAGTGTGTGTGATCTGTTTGGTTGCATTAATTTATTAAAAAATGTGAGTTACTTAAAACATTCCCATGTAGTAATAATATTTTAAGCAAAAATTGCTAACACTACTATATTTAGTCGTTTTGTATTAAAGGTACATTTGCAAATAAAATTTCATTTCACACGCCAGTGAAAATTATTGTTTGCATCCAGCAAATCTTTCATTAAGAAATTTTATAAGGGTGTAGAAGTAGGATACTGTGTTTAATAATTAAAGAATGACTTCACTTCCCAAAATGTGGAGTTTTAAAATACACTCTTTCTCATTTAAGGCTGTTGGACTGGGTGCCAGGTTTATCAAGTTGGGAGGTCTTTCCCGCGGAGAAAGGGTGACCAAATACAACCGCCTTCTTGCTATAGAGGAAGAACTGGCCAAGAATAGAACGCTACGTATGAGCTTCTTTCTTACTTTGTTTTCAGCTTGCAATGAATACGGGAACAAAGATTGGAGGGAGAATGATTGAAACTGCACCACAGGAGGGAAGCGAAATCAAAAGACTATAAATAAGCGCTGACAAAAAAAACGTAGGATAGCACTTGCCACAATGTATATTGTTGTCCTAATGGATTATCTGTTTACTGAATGTTAAAATAGACCCCTTCTTGAGGAGTAGCCTACATTAAGCTTTTTTTCAGAATTAATTGGTTGGAGTCTTGAAGCCCACAGTGCAAAAGGAACAAAACAAAAACCATGCATATAACATGTCGAAAAGCTGCCAAAATGGAATTTTAGGCCAAATACCCCACCTCCCTCGAGCCCCTAAACATATATTGCTAACGAAACTTCATTTCACAACCCTCTTTTGTATGTTACATTTCCAGCAAAATGTGTTTGGAAAGCTACAATTGCATGGGTAAGCCCTAAATAAAACCCAAGAAAACCCGAAGTTGACGATGCACATTCAGCCTTAGCCACTTGTATGCATCTGCCTGCCTGTTTCAGGATCTGCATCTTCTTTTTGCACTATACCACGGCACTGTTAAATGCTTAACAGTTCATTAGAGCCACTTCTCACTTGCTCAGGTATCAATCAAGCCAGAATAAAGACGTGCAGTCTGAAGGGGTGGCAGAGAGACAAGGAGAGGAAGAAAGGAAGGAAAGGGTTTGCAAGAATTGTATTATGCCCAAGAAAAAGAAACATGAAGGAGAATTAAGTCATTTTACCCTCTTGCTTCTAATAATTTTCAGTGTTCTATACAAAGGGTAGCAGCACTTGACATGCACACTATAGAACAAAGTTTTTAGTTGAAAATTTTTTTATTGAAAATATTTTGAGGTTTTTGAAATCTTCCCCTTGCTCATAAATAATCATTGTGAAAAACAGAAACATAGACAGAAATTCCTTTTTTTTTGCTAAGAAAGTGATTTCACAGAATGCACGTTTCAAAAACAAGACAGATAATTACAGAACTATGAATTTTAACTGCCTCAGCAATATTAATATATTCCCTACTCAAGTGGTATAGTCTAAACAAAGGAGCTCGAGTTTGACAAATATTTAGACCTGTATCTCATGAAATGAAATAGCAACAATTCCCGACACCGTTAATCGTTTGGCAGAAACAAAATCCAGTAAGTAAATCAACAGCGGGGCAATAGTGCGGCAGCGTGTCTGAGCTGCATACCAAATTCTTCATTTTCCTGGGCTGGGGAATACACGGGAGAGCCGTGCCGGGAGCGCTCGGAGCGGCTCATCCATGGGAAGGGACACTGAGCCTTCAGGAGCCCCCCCAGGGGTGTGTGAGGGGCCCGCGCTGGTCCAGCAGCGCCGTGCCCGCAGTGCCTGTCCCGCTCCTGCCCCTCTGCAGAGCTCAACCCGCGCAGCCCCGGGATGTGCCAGGCACCACCTGCACCTGTGACCTGCGGGATCTGCTGGGTCACAAACCAGCCCTCCCTTCACTACAGGAACACAGAGGGATGGGGTGGCCAAACATGGGAGCTGAGTGATGATGTTAGGGAAGTAGGAGTCACAGAACTGGGAAAAACAGCACTGAGAAATGTTAGTTACAGGATCAACATCGCGACATGGGCTTACATTAGGTTGTTAAGGGCTGGGGGTAGAAAAGAGGCAAGTCAGCTGGGGGGAACTTTGGCAAGAACGTCAGTGCAGAGGCAGATTGAGGTGCAAAAAATAGGGCAGCAAGGTGAGATGATCAGTGAAGAACAAAATGCACCAAATACCCCAGCTCGGGCTGCTGTGCTCCATGCCCTGATCCTGTAATCCAAGGGCAGGACTGCTGCTCCTTTCATTCTAAGGACCAGACTTTAAAGGTATTTAGACTCCTGTAAAAATCATTTGGCATTTTAAAAACGCCTGATTGCACCAGAGAATGTTACAAGAAACCAGATTGCAGCAAACATGAGTTTCTTTCTTCTCTTCTATTTCAGGTAAAGCAAAACTTGAATTTATTGCTTTTGCTGAAGAATCACAGCCAGAAGAACAACTTTCTGATGTACTTCCTCCCCCACAGCAGGATTAGTTGCCTCGACAGCTCTTGCAGGTTCACAGCCCTCCTGCACAGCTCCCAGAGAACAGCATGCTGACCTGGGCTGTCAACATTAGCTTTGGGATAAATTTCTAAGTAAAAATATTCTAGTAAGAAACTCATTAATTAACTATTCCTTAATGCATTTATGTTCATTCTACTATGAAATTCATGTATGAATTTTTCCTTAATCCATTTCTTTTCAAGCACTTTAGCCAAGCACTTCTAAAAGCTTTCAAATACTGGCTGCTGGTTTCCCAGGGACCATTGCCTTCAACTGAAACCAAGTTAACTGAGCAGTGACTATAGTTTGAAAATACCACGAAATTCTGTGCTGTGTTTACAAACTGACAAAACAAACATTGCTGTGTTAAGTCCATAGCTAAATGTTTGTTTTGGGGAAGTCGAAATCTCTCTCCATACAAAGAGCAAGCTGTTGACAAACAGTAAAAAAAAAAAAACCACCACATTTTACAAAAAACAAAGGCCTTGACTGTTTTGCTGCTCCATCCCCCCACACCCCTCAATGCTGCTCTTAGATCCAGCCTGCAAGGGAGGTTTTGCTCCAGTTCAAGCCTCCAATACAAGTGCCTCGCTGCAAACCCCAAATGTAGGGCACAAAGCTGTAACGGGCATCCCCAGGAAGCTGCTCCCGTCGGAAGCAGCGAGGAACAACTCAATTCCACAAGGTCTGGGAAACTTGTCAGGAGTCTTTTTAATAAGCAACAATGAGAAGTTAAAGAAATAATTTCTGTCTTAGGTAACAAAACAGTTTAAGTAAAAGAAATACTTGTTGAAAAAACTTCTGGGTTTTGTATAATTTGAAAATTTGAACATATAATACAGCAGCAATAATTTGAGGAAAAATACATGTACGAAATATTGCATTTTAAATTCAGTGTAACAGATAACTAAGTGAAAAATTAACAACCAGAACCAACGGCCCCCCAGGAAATGAAAATATCAATGCAAGACAAATTTCCCCAAGTTTATGAATTGTATGTAATTCAGCAATTAGATCAAGTCCAAGATTTCTTAGCAAACATGCAAAACCCACCAAAATAGATGTGAAACCACCACACTCATTACTATTGTTTTATTTTTAGGAAGAGCACCAGACAGTTGCATGCAGAGCCAAACCAACAAACTCAGAACATTCATCCTTCAATACTATCACTGTTTCAAATAATTAAATAAAAAAGAATCCAAGTGCATTCAAGTATGTGACCACCCAATTTCAGTTACACCAATCTTTAGGTAAATCCCTGATTACATTTGTTCGTTCATTATAAAAGAATGAGATCCTGTGCTCAATTTAAAAAGAGACTACAGTGGAATGTGAATTGGCAGTGGAGCAAATCAATTATGTTCCTATCTCACTGTCTTCATAGGAAATAAGGGCTGAGGGAAACTGGGATTTGTGTTATCAAATACAGACATCTAAAGTGTCACTTAATAAAGAAATTAATGCCAACAGTGTGTGCCAAGTTCAAAGCAAGGGCTTATTTGTTAGCACTGTGAGCTTGCAACTAAGAGTTCTCCAAATGTTGACTCCAAATAACTTGCTGCCCTAAAACGACTGAATCTCAAATGTAGCCCATGCCCATCACAGCCAAGGGCAAGTTACTTTTTTGCAGAAAACACAGACTCCAGTTGCAGCAGTTCCAAAATTTGATATGTAGCATTGAAATAAAAACCAGGAATAAGTGCTCTTTTGCAAAGCTTTTCATCCAAGTGACAGCACCAGTCCCCGCCCACAAAACTCTGGCTATTGTTGCCAAAAGTCTGGGTGCCACAATGAGATGCTGCACTGCCTCTGCTTTTTGGTCTCTGGATGAGCTGTCCCCTGGGCAACCTGAAACAGGAAGGTTGTGCTTGTGCTTTTTACTTCCTCAAAGGAACGTGTGTGGGGACAGCAGTAAGGGAACCAGCAGGATCTTGGTTTAAGTAAATATCAAAATGTTTTAAAAACAATGTGTCTAAACACTTTTTTTAATAATTAGAAACATGCCCCATGCTGAAACTGCTGAGCATGTAATCACCTTCACAGGGTCTAACTCAAAGCTGTCCAATTCAAGAGGGCTGCAAGGGACTTGTGGCAACCTTTAACAAGGCATCTTCTCAATAAAAGAAGAATTAAAAAAGCCTTTTCAAATACAGTTTAAAAGTAAAGGTAACTGAGACTATCTAAGAAATTAATGACCATACCTGCAGAATTAAAATGGGAAAGGAATTTTGAGTGACACACAGTTATTTAACACTTCAGTGCATGTAACAAAACTGCATACAAAAGACCAATTCAATCTGTATTACTGAAAACTGTCTGGAGTACAGACTGCAGCCCCTAGTAACACACCTAAGCAATTCACATGTCCAGATAATGATTCCCAAAAGTTACAGCCTTTCAGAATAACAATTAACAGTTAGAACTATCTGTTTCTTTTATTTTCTCAACATTATTTTCTTTGTGCATTGGCTTGCTTTTTTCTTCTTTCATTTTGTTCTGGTTCAGCGTGTTTTCGGACATCTGATCCCCACTGGTGGACACAGGATCTAAAACTACAACGGATTTCGTGTCTTTTTCACTGCTAGAAGCTTTTCTTGTAAATTCTGTATGACTAGTTGATCTAAAGGTAAAAGAATAAATATATTAATACAGATGACAGTTCACATATTCAGAAGAAAAACTATAAATATACAGAAAAGTATTTCTGTCAGTAGCACATACAACCAGCACAGGATCTACTAAGCTAGTAAATAGATTTACAGGTCTAACAGCTGTTATGTACAGATAGTAGTGCACAAAATATCACAGTCACATTACTCCCCCTGAATCATTTGGTAAGCTGGGTGTGAAAGATGAAAAATGAACTCATAAGGCACTGAAAAAATCCTTAGACTGTGAAAGTATCAGTTTAAAGACAGCCTTAAGCATTTATTTTCTCTTTGCTCATCTCTGAGCTGGTTTGAGGTTCCCCCATGTCCAACAGAGCAGCTGCACTCGAGAGAAAACGCCAGGAGCTCCTGCAGTGTGTGCTGACAGCCCTGCAGCCCCTGGGGGAGCGCAGGAATCCCCCACACCTCCCTCCCAGAGCCGCCTGCAGGGCTGCCATGCTGCACTCAGGGCTGGGAGCAAAATTCATCTGTGTGGTTTGTTGGGCTGTTGGGTTAGACCTGCGCTCTCTGTGCTGCAGAGATGGGTTACACCGGGGCTGCCTGCAGGGCAGGGATTCATGTGGATATAAAGCACCCCAAGCAGGAAAGGGTCAGAGACACCTGGGTTATTTGTTGAGGCTCCCATCACACTATAAACACTAAAAGCACTTGTCTATATTCAAAAACTTTGTACTAGTGTTGAAAACATGCAGGCAAATCCTTAGATTAGCTGGAATGCACCAGCAGCGAACATGGCAAACACTGGGAATGCTCGACTTGAACAAGTGGCAGACTGAGGTGTTTCCCAATGCCATCTTAACCCTGCTGGGTGGGCAGGCAGGTTGTACCTCCTCCATTGTGCCTTCCAGAGCCTGCCAGCCCACGTGCCTGAGGGCAGGGAGCAGGGCAGGCAGTCACTCGTGTGTACTCGGCCCATCTTCAGGCGGGGCCTTACACACCAGTACGGACAGACTGCAGTGTGGACACAGCCACAGGCACCCAATGGGACAGGTGCTCAAATCCCTGTGCTGGAAGGTCCTCCACACACTGCTGGGTGTGCTTCCCTTGGGAAGCCCAACGGTGCAGCTGCTGCACACAACTGCATTGCCCAGTCTAGTGCCTTTATTTCCCCACTTCTAATTTTTCATGCTCACTTATAAGGAACAGCCTTCCATACTGGTAAGGTAACACTCTAGAAAGAAAAAAAGTAGGATCAGCTGGAGGCCAGAGAAAGAAATTCAGCTACTGGATCCATCTGCTATGAACTGCCCTTTATTGTGACAGTCTTTGTCCCAGAGGAAATGACAAAGAAAACATTTGAGGTCACCCCACTCAACAATTAGAGCACGGAGTGGGGAATGGACTGGCTCCCACCTGACAGGGAGTAAATGAACAGGTTAAAAACAAATATATAATCACAGAAACAACAGTTGCTGCACTTTCCATTTCAGAAATAATTTACTCAGCTTGTTACTGCAGTCCTGGATACAGCAAATGAAATTTCATGTTCAAGCTTTAATTACAAGAATTGTCTCTAACATTAGAACTTTAGTATAAGTTAATTGATGCAGAAATTTGCACTAATAGACACAGTTTCAGACTCATTTGATTATCATTGGAAGCTAGTGATTTCATAAAGAAAATAATGCTTATTTTATGCAGAAGTTGCCAATCATTCAGAAAAATACAAGGTGGGCTATTTTGAATGTTACAGCAAATTAAACTTTTTAAAGCAGTGTAACCAGAAGAGGGTTATTTTAAAAAGTGCTACTTTAGAAAAGCTGATTGCCCAACACTATAAAAATGGTCAAAGCCATAAATGCCAAGTTCATTTTTATTTCTCTTTGGAGGTAACTATCTTTCAAATCCCAACAGCTGGACTATTTAATACAATCTGGTGAATCAAAGTATAATTCTTCACTGGGCTCACAGTGGGGAGTCTGCATTAGTGTATGGCAGCATTCCAACAACTGATGCACAGCCAAACACTCTGAAGTCTGTTTCATTTATAACAAAAATGGATAAAATGGCAATCATATTTACCACCTTCAAAGGACAGAAAAATGAAAGATGTCGATATAAAGTAGTTTGATGGAGAAAACTGGTCATTAAATCAGCATTTCAAGCATAAAAATAAGAATTACTATCCGACTTTGTTGTACTAGTACTCCCTTCTTCAAATCCTTTACACTGGTGCAGCACCAGCCTGACAGTGCTGCTGTTACAGCTGAGGCACTGCTGAAATTATTAACCCTCTTTATCAGGTATTCAGAGCTCACTTTCAATGGTTTTTCAAGAGCAGAATGTTTCAGTGCAAGAATGAACATAATTTCAGTGCTCCCTTTCAAAAAACAGTTTTAACTGCTACAAATAAATTTGAGAAAAACAATCAGTACAGAGTTTGCCACAGTTTTGAACAATTACAAATGTGTCCAACCAAGGTATTTGCATTTAGTTCTCTGCAAAGCTCTTCCCTCATTAAGATTGTTAATGCTGTTATCAGTATTCTTGTTATTTGTCCAACTACATATTTAAGCCAGAAACTGAGAACATAGTTCTATTGTACTCACTCACACACAGTTGTTCATGTCTGCACATGTTTTTATGACTAAACACATAAGACCTGTACTGGGAAATCCAGATTTGGATGATACATACACTTCAGATTAATTGTGTGGGATATGCACAGTACTTAGGACTGCCTATAATATAGAAGTATCAAAAGCAATATATTCTATTTATACAGTTACAGAACGTACAGAAGGTGTAAAACTAAAGGGTTATGCCTGAAGGGCTGTCTGTGAACTAGGACTGCTGAGCCTTTTGTATGTAATTTACAGTAGGAATCCAAAAGGACAAAGTAAGGATCAGATTGTCAATGGAGACTTGGATTTTCTCTGTTTCCTCTGCTTATTATTAGAATCTTGGCATTATTTAACCATGCCTGGTGCTCTGTTAATGAAATCATTGCAATATATTTCCATTGGAAACCACAATTTTATGTCAATATCATGGTAAAAATTAAGTCCCATCCAATTTTCTCACTATATATAAAAGCCAGTGACTAAAACAAAACCATTCAAGGAAAACACTGCAGGAAAATCCACGTTTTTTACAGCATATTTACAAAACACCAGCAAAAGTCTATTCCACCAAAGACTGGATTTGCAACTCTACAGTACAAGCATTGGAAACTCCATGTAGACCTTCTGCCTGGAACCCAAGATGGTATGAAGTTACTTCTGCTACAAAAGCCAGCACTAACATGGCCTTACATGAGTATACCCAGGATGCTGAAACAGCTGTCTGCTGTCTTCAGAGTAAAACTGCTTTCTAAACAAAAATAAAACACAAACACTGTTATTCCTTACTCCCTAAAACATGAGAGTTGAAGTTCTATGAGGAAAGGCTGAGGGACCTGGGGTTGTTTAGCCTGGAGAAGAGGAGGCTCAGGGGAGACCTTAGCACTCTCTACAACTACCTGAAAGGATGTTGTAGCCAGGTGGGGGTTGGTCTCTTCTCTCAGGCAACCAACAGTAGGACAAGAGGGCATGGGCTTAAGCTCTGCCAGGGCAGGTTTAGGTTGGATATCAGGAAGAAGTTCTTTACAAAGAGAGTGGTCAGGCATTGGAATGGCCTGCCCAGACAGGTGGTGGATTCTCCGACCCTGGAGGTTTTTAAGATGAGACTGGACGTGGCACTGAGTGCCATGATCTGGTAATCAAAGGGGGGCTGGATTAAGGGTTGGACTTGATGATCTCAGAGGTCTCTTCTAACCCAAAATCCAACTGATTCTATGGTTCTATGATTAAGCAAATTTGATTGTTGCTTATCACCAGTTGCTTCTTTGTAACACTTCAAAACCAGTCCTGTGTGTTAACTACATCTCCCTGTTTCCCTGATTGCCACCCCCGCTGACCCCCAGCATCCCGATTTTCCTGCAAGTTCTCTGTAACTGCGCACAACCATCACTCCACACTCCCATCTCAGCGTCCCTTCCCAGTGACCATGCTGGGAGGGCCTGCCAAGGAACAGCCTCTCTGTGGTGCTGTGCCTGATCTGGACTAACCAGCCCATGCTGGTGCCAGGAGGCACAGGAGAGCAGGAGAGGAGGTCTCAGCTAAGCCGAGTGCCACTGAGCCAGACCACAGGAGCTGACTCAATTTTATGCTCAGTCAAAAACTTTCACTGAGAATAAAAGCAAAAACTGCAGATGTGCTCATTAAATATTTCAGAATTCTTGAGAAGGCAGGGGAATAAAACAGACAGGACCAAAGGCTTATACTGAGCAATAGTTTGAAAGTCTTCAGTGAACAAAGAATTCTATCACACTACTACCAGTATTTGTCAAAAGGAAATCATAGGGAATACAATGGCACTAGTGAATTTTACATTGTTCCCTTCTCTGACAGTGTTATCTGTAACACCAGACACATATGAAAAAAGTGCAAGAAACCGTCTCCATTTCAGAACCCCCTGATAAATCTATGTGAATAGAAAGGTGGTCAATACAGTAGCCAGCAGAGCAGCACCGCAGACTTCCTTTAGCATGGAGATTGTTCCAGGTTTTAGGTGGTTTTTTGAAAATGCATAAAATGATTGGCAAATTCATTTAAATGAACAATCTTGGAGAGCCTCTACCCATGCTGAGGAGGCTCACAAAGGGAACACTCTAAGAAAAATGTGTGACAGTAGCTTTTAAAAGAGTTACAAACTGAGAACATCCTCAAACTTCCAGAATATGCCATTGTTTCCTTCATTTGTTGTTTCAAGCTGCACTGAAAACCTTTGCAGTGCTGTCTCTCTGAGGCTGAGCTGCTCCCTGCAGAGCTGGTAGATGATTCGGGGGTACTAAGATTACAGCCAGGAGAAGAAGGGCAAATCCTTTAATTGTATAAAATCATCAGATTAAGACTAACCCTCTCTGTAGTTCACTCTATTAGCAGAGAACTCTGCTGCCCAGAACACAAAGTGCTGAAGAAAACCCCACCAAAGACCCAACAATCCCAGGGGCAGAGCCAGACACACCTTTCCTCTCTGTGCCTACACACCGCAGGGGGTCACCGGAACTCTCTTTGCTCCCAAGGGAACTAAATTGTCACCTATTCTCTTCTAAGCAGCTGTCACAGAATTACACTCATGCTGGGTTAAACACTGGGGAAGAGGAAGTTACCTGCACACTGAGGTGAGGCTTCAGTTTCTGCACAGGACACACATTACTGATGCCTCCCCCCCTCACCACCACCTCAGCAAAATTCTACACATTCCAAATCATCTGCTTAGGGGCTCCAGGCCCTTCTAACAATCTCCTAAACTGAAATAACACCTCCTAAACAGAAATCTTTCTTCTCAAATGCATTACAGAATCAGAATATGCTGAGGTGGAAGGGACCCACAAGGATCATCGAGTCCAACCCTGCCTGGGACCATCCCCAGGAGTCACACCCTGTGCCTGAGAGTCTCATCCAAATGCTCCTTGAACTCTGTCAGCCTTGGTGCTGTGACCACTGCCCTGGGGAGCCTGTTCAGTGCCCAAATACCTCTGGGGAAGAATCTTTTTCTAACATCCAACCTAAACCTTGCCTGACACAACTTCAGGCCAGTCTCTCGGGTACTGTCGCTGGACATCAGAGAGAAGAGATCAGTGCCTGCCCCTGCTCTTCTCATGACGAAGCTGTAACTGCAATGAGGTCTTCCCTCAGTAAATTTTTGTATGCCTTTATAATTTAGGGTATCTGGTGCAGGCAGTGTAGTGTTTGCTTATTGAACACAGGGTACTTAAGGGAATGTGGTGCAAGAGGAGCAGATGCATAGACAGAAACGGCTTCAGACCAGTGTCCTCAGAACACACGTTTCAGGGGCAGTTACTCACTGAATCTCACATGGCCCCTGAGCCACCAACTGAAGGCTGGTCACATCTCCTGGTTTAGTTTCACTCATCCAGTGAATCCAGGAATCCAGTTTATGCTCTAAGAACACTCCAGGATACAAATCAAGGCACAGCAAACGACAACAATAGGGAGATTTGCTTCAGAAGAACTCTGCTGATCCAAACTAAACTGCTGGTACAGATGCACCCAGGAGAGCCCAGAAAACTGCCTAATACAGAGCTGGTCGTCAGACATACCAGCCAAAGGAACCTCCTCTGATGCCTCCTTCAGATGAGTCCTCGTTCCAAACAGTGCCTTCAGTCTGGGGGCTGCTTCCACCCACCTCTGCTGCAAACACCACTCAGGAGAGAAAAGTAACTGCACTGCAATGTGGTCTGAAGCCTGCAGGTTATTGCTGCTCCTCCTGCCAGCCCAGCCCAGCCCAGCTGCAGGAGAGTGGGAGAGCCCCAGCACCTTCTCTGTCGCTGGAAAACCATCCTTAAGGATGAGCCTTTCCAATTAAGCAGGTTCACCTGGGACTCAGGCAAAGGAGCCCTGCAGCACTGAGGAGTCAGGCCCACCACATTTGTTTCAATGCTTTAAACAGATAAATTAAAGTGAAATATGTCTTTCAGGATGTCACTGAATAGGCAAGCTGAGAAATAAATTGAGCTTCACATATGCTTTTATAACACATAACAACTGTGACTGTCAGCACAAGATCCTTTTCACTGTCAATTCACCACGCATTCTGAGAGACCTTGGGGCCCGCAATTATTTAATTTCCTTTCTTGTAAATGCAATTTCCACTTAGTTTGGTGGAATAAAGGTGCACAAAAGGTAGCCCGAGTTGCTTGTATTTTCTGATCTGTTCAAAATTGTAGAAATGCACAAACTACAAACAGCATTTTTCAGGGTAGGAGTTCAAGAAAATGCAATGGCATTATTCATGTCAAATTAACTGTTGAACAAGTCTTCATCTTTCAGATTAAATTAAAATGAAGATCATCTTTCTTCTGAGGATTCTTAAATGAAATAAAAGGGGAAAATACATATCTTTGGAAAAGGCATTCTGCTTTTAATACTTGGTACAAATTAAATACAACTGTAGAGCACAAAAGGAAATTGGGCTCTTTATCCACTCAAAAATAAATGATGAAAGTACCTGCACAAGAGTGAAGTATCAGTTCATAAAAACAGATGCAAACTGAATATCCAGCTCATTTGTCATGACTTACTCCTTTGAATCAAGCAACAGAGACTTGCTAGAATTGGCACTGGTGGTACTTTTTAACTGATGGAGCAGGAAATTAGAGGTTTAATTAGCCCTGTCTACAATGTTCTGCCAATCTGATTTGTCTTATCTATTTCCTTCTCTTAAAGTGACAAACTGACAAACAACCTGGCAAGGGAACCGAGGCAAGTGCACAGCCCAAATCCAACAGGAGCTTAGGACTGCTGTGAAACAAACCACTCCCCTAGGGAATCTGTCTGAAAGAAATACTCCTGAAAGAAGTTTAACTCTCTGATGCTGAACTGCCACCTTGGGTCTTCAGTCTGCTGTAACCAAGGATTCTGCTGCCCATCTGTGCAAATGCAGCATTAATTGCATTATTTATTTATTAAATCTTGAGTTTTCAAGGTCATTCAAGGTTTCTACCAACAAACTTTTAAGACAAGCAGTCAGGACTTGTTTTGGTCCAACAGAAACTGCCCTGCACACCTGCATACAGACCGAGATGACTCATGATTGTATTTTTTAACATATTTTCTAGAACAACTGTTAATCAAGAGTTAACAATGTAACTATCTTCCCTCTTCTCTCCAGGAATTGGAAAAAACCCTCAACCCTGCTATTCCTCAAAAAATCTTGAATTCTTTTTTTCTGACAGAAAAGATGAACCTTTTTTGAAGAATGTTCACACATTTTGGAGGACAAGAACTTTATTACAGAGAATTTTATTTGTACTTTCACGTGAGACTGCAAATTATTTGAGGAATCAGTGGCAAACACCTGCAGACTGTATATTTATCTTGACAACCAAAATTGATACTAAATCACTTTCAAAATGCACCAGCTAAACAAATCTGCTACTAAAATATATCTAGAAAACCATATTCTACTTACTGTAAATTAGGCTTGGAGCCTGTTGCACCCTTAGGCTGGCTGGAGACAGGACCTGAGTCGGGTACTTTGGAAGTGAATTCTGTCTCCACGTCCTTCTTGTTCAACACTGTCTGTGCAGCATTGGCTCCTGAACCCAGCACAGGCAGAGACTTTGATTCTGACGTGGCTAAGATTCCAGTGGGACCTAAAACCCAAAGAAAGTTCAATGTTTCTGTTACCCAGAACAACTGGTCTACAGACAACACACCAACACAGCAGAACTCAGGCCAACAGCAGAAATCAAAATGGAAATTTAATGAACAGCATCCAGTGCATGAAGAGTGTCAAGACACTGTATGTGCAGCTTCTGCTTTCCCCACCAAGATTAACCCTTTCTTGTACCCCAAGCAGTGCTGGCTGTATTGACAAAGTCATGCTCTCAATCCCCTCATCTTCTGGGGTGGCAAGTCCTGCTGCCCAGCACCACCCAGTCACAACCTGCCAGTGCTCCCAGCCTGGAGCAGCAGTGAGAGCTCCCTGATGACAGAAAAGCCTGTTCTCCACACTAACGAGGAGCCAGTGAACTGTTTACAAAGTCCAAGATAAAACTATCCAGTGACATTCAAACCAGTCACATCTGCATCAACAACATGCACAGCCTGTGTGTGTAACCAAGCAAAACATCAGCAGGTTTTACAAATGATAGCAAAGCACAGTATAAAAACTGCAGAGATGATAATTCAAATCAGCAGTCCCAAAACCTTATTTCTCTGGTTACCATTACTTTCAAGAGTATTTTCACAGTAGGCTCAGACTATTAACTTCACCAACAACATCTGAGCTCCAGGCTGGAAAGAGGAACCTGAGTGCGTGTCTGTGTGCGCAGAAAATCCTGACAGAGGCATCTCTTGGAGAAAATCGGGATGAAAAGCAACAGGTGCAACAGGAAGTGAGTCACTGGAGAAGCAGGCAGAGTTCTCCATAATGGCTGAAATGGCAATGGTCTGGAAGAGAAGGTCAAGCTTCCAGAGTCACTTAATGCAGGGAGAGGAAGAAGACTCCAAAGGAGGGCAGCCACTTACTGCCACTGTCCTGGTCCGTGGTCACTTTCCGGCGCCGCAGAACCCGTTCCAGCTCCGTTTCGCCACTGTCTGTTTCAAGGGACTTCAAGCTTCGGGAACTAGTGGACTTATTCAGTGTTTCCTACAGCAAGAAATAGGCATGAGAACCTCTCTGAGGACATATTAATGTCCTGCCAAGCATCCATATGCACAACTTCAGAACTGTTTTAAACTGCAGTTCTAAAGCAGCGAGCCGAGCTCTTCCCTTAGTACAACAGTGAGTATCTGGGGATCACCTCACCACTCCTCCCCTATCTGGATTTCCTGATGTAGGGATAAATCACACTTACCACACATTAGAGTTCGATACCAGGCTTAAGAAAGATGCTCTAGATTACTAATGAACAAATTCTTATGTTGCAAGGAACTGCCAACTTCCTTCATCTTAACATTTAAAGGATTTTAAACTGCTAGACCATTTTCATGCCCACAAGTAACCACTGACAGCAAAAAGCCAAAGATCCATTGTTTTACTGCTCCAGCAGGTTTAATATTATAGCATAGTCCCATATTGCTGTGTCCTGGTGTGTACATGTATCTATAGAAGTCAGTAAGTATTAGCTACAACTGCAGCATATTATATCCTATAATCTAGCTGATCTGTCATAAACCTGACCCTATGTCTGTGTGTTTCAAGGTTTCTCTTTTTCACAGAGTTAGATCTCAAGTTGAAACACTTTTTGATGCATACAAAACAGAAATACACAGGATTACTGCCTTATGCCAAGGTTAGCATGCACTATCAGCAAAGCTGCAAGTCGAGGAGCACTTTTCTTAAGGTGAGGGGGAGAGAGGCTTTAAGCAAAGCCTGAAACCTCACAGACTTGCCCAGAGGAATTTAAAGATGCACACAGTGCGTACTGCATGCATTTCCCAAATTACAACAGTCAGTCACTGGATCAGAACTTGGTTGTAAAATTTCCCCAAAACATTTATAATGCAACTGAAAATTTGGTATCCACATACAATTTCATTTTCCCTCTGAGTCTTGCCATCCTTAGGAATGCCCAGGAATCCTGCTTGTTCAGCCTTCCCAAACATGTCAGACTTGTATAGCATTTTTCCAGACCGTAATAACATACTCTTAACATCTTTTGTTGACAAGCACGTAACTTCTGAGCAGAAACAACCAAGGACAAAAGGAAACAGCATTCCAAGTTGCAAAAGTTGTGCTGTTTTCAGAAACCCTGCCAAGTAACTCTTGATTCTTCACTCTTGCCTAAAACTTAAAATATTTTCTTTCGTAACTATTTGAAATGTAACTAAGCAGGTTATTCATTAGCAGCACAGTTCAGACCTGTACAAATGTACACATACCCAGAAAATAGTCACTCAAACTCTGCAATTTACAGAACATAAACGTGTTTTGTTTGTAACAATTACATGGAGGTCTAGACAAAATGCATAATTAGCATAGTAACAACAAATGTTTACTCCATCACATTCCACCCCCATGTTTGTTGTCTGACTGTGCATAATCACTGGTCTCAAGAATAGACTGGAGCTGGATTTTATACAGTTTGTCTTACACTGCGAATACCCTGAAAGCTCAAAAGCAACGAGCCAGAATGCAGAAGTGCAGTGACTGCAGGTTTCTCTCTGCTCCCTCCAAAGTGCATAATCAAGTCTCCTCTGGTGTCAGTGACAGAGCGTTGAAGAAATAAAACAGCTATTAGAAAATGAAAGGACCTTGGGCAGGATCACTCTGTCCAACCCTTGCTGGTCCAAACAGCACACCATATCCAACTATTCCTGTAGTTATGGAATTCCATTTAACACACAGTTTCCGTGTTGCATTTTATTCCTTGCCTATTTACCTCTGCATTTAATTATGTGTCGTTCTAATTAGAGTTCAGCATTAAGGTCTGGTGGCTCTCGGGATCATTTCTTCCCCTCTTCCCTGCTTTCATGTGACTGGAGAACAGGGAGTTTCACACGTCATTAGTGCCCCACTTTGTGATTTTAAAGCACAGCACAGGCTGTGCCTACACTCTCTGCTGTACTGTCTTGCATCATCCAACACAATACTGGGGCTGTTTGTTTTTACAAAGGCTGTTTAGGTGCTATCACGGATAAGGAGAACGATTATCCTCACCTTCCGGAGAGTGCAAGTGAAACACTTTGCTTCAATACTGGCAGAATTTCACCGTATGTGCCGAAGTTGCACTTCAACTTGAAAAGCCTCAGGGTTACAGAACTCAGGGAGCAAGAACTACAGCTCCTTCTGACTGTTTGACACAATTTTAGCACTTGTGCAAAAGAAGCAACCAGTTAAAACAATGCAACACATGAGTAAAGCACACAACAGGAGCAAACTTAGCTCTCAGCAGGATCAAACACGTGCCTAGTGTTTTTATTTAGTGATAAATGTGTATGTGGACAGCTATTCAGAACCAAATTTTTCTAAATTTAAATGCAGACAGGCTAGAGCTCTTGCTTTATTTAGGCTTTGTCTACACTAACAAGAAATCTGGGGCCTCTGGAGAGAGCAGTAGTTGATGAGGAGAACTCCACATCTACTCTATGTGGTGCAGTCCAGGGGTTTTACTTTGACTAGATACAGATTTTCAGCTGCCTCTCCATCCCTAATCATCCCCACTGTGAGTACTTGGAAAGTTTCCAAAGGATCTGTGGCAGATGCGGACCATAATATCCCCTCTAGTGGCAGGAGCATACAAACCCAGAGCAGAGTTCACAGGCTAGTTTTCTCTAAAACAAATTCTGTTAGCAAAACCAAGAGCAAGACCAAAACAGCCCTTTAAGTCAACCAAAAGTGGAACTGGAGGATTTGCTCCTAAACTGCTCTATGGCTTCCAACCAGAAAAGAAAATAAAGTGGAAGTTCTCTTACCAGAATCCCTTTTAGTTCTTTCATTGCACTTTCAGAGGGCTTTGGTGCTTCTGGCTGTAAACAAGCACAACATACATGTATCAAAGAGCACATGAAATGGACCATGACAGACTCTGTACTTGACACACTTCACACGAGGGTCTGTGCACATGCTGCAGTTGCGTTACACTCCTCTGCTCCCTCCTCCTGCGGGCACATGGGTATTATTCAATCTCTTTTCTTGCACAGATGAAGGGAAGAGGCTCAGCTCTTAACACTGAATCACAGACTATACATAAAGATTATGCTTCTGTGAAGAGGGTAAGCAATATTTTATGGTAGCCACACTCAGGTATTAGGTTTCAGTGTTGCATAAAAGAAAGAAATGGTGCTAAATACAGTCTACTTCTTGATCAACCCTTCTGTCCAATTCAGTTATTCCCTCTGTGCCTTTTTGCTTCTCAGTAGCTGTTTGTTTACAAGTTTCTTTTCTGTGTGAAAGAATGTGGCCTTCTGTTTACTTACTGCTGGCTTAATTCCTTTTTCTATTCTTCAGTATGCTGTTCCAATTAATTTTATCCAAAATCAAGCAAAGTAAATGAGGTGAGGAAAATACATTCTACTGAATGTTTTAAAAAATACTGATTTCTTTTCAGTGTAAATTACTGCACTTAGCTAATATTATTGCTCTGCTATTCATTCCACACCTTTGTTTTAGGCCTGCTTGACTGGTTGACCGGTCTCAGGTGAACTCCCTTTTTAATTCTGTCCATCATTTCTTCCACAGCTTGCCTCTTCAGATCTGTAACTTCTTCACCTGTTCCAAAAATCAAAGACTTTATCACATTCTGGATATGAACTAAAGAAAACAGGAACAAAGAGAAAACATGAGAAACAGCTTCTTCAACAGCTTGCCTGTCCCAGACAGCCAGTTCCCATAATCATAAATTAGTTTTAACGACGAAACAGCTTTTACATATACAATGTTAGTCTGTGCAGTAGGTCTTCCTGCCTGTATGTGTGATGCATATTGCTCATGTACTATCCAGATCCATGCTTTTTCCCACTTCTATTAACAAGATAAATTATAAACATAAATATATAGGCTTATTTTTCTCCCCTTAAGTGGGCTGTTCACAGGGCACTTCTTACAGGACTGCTATCTCACTCTTCCTTCTCCACACCACACAGAGACAGGTTACCTTACACTGCTCAAATCTATATGGCAGCAGAAACCAGCAACCTCATCTCTACTTATCAGGAATTCTACTTGCTGGGTGCAGAGCTATTAGAGATCTTGGCTATCAGCTAAACTGCCACAAGCTCTTCAAGGATAAAATGCCAGATATTGCAAACGGACATTGCAAATGCCAAACCCCAGAAGTCTGGGCAGAAGCAGCTCCTGAAAATGCAAAGCTCTTGAGTGTGTTTGGGAACTGCAAAAGCTCAGTGCCATCAGCTGAAGCACCAAGGGCTGCAGGGTACAGTTCTGCTGCCACTGTGTCTCCTCACTGTAGCTCAGCACAAATTGCTGCAGCTTCACTGGCACAGGACAGGCTGATAATGCCCCACGGCAAGGCCTGAGTGCACAGGAGTACCAGCCATGTTTGTTCCTCATGGTTTGAGAACCGGGCTGGAACAACACACCAACACCTCAGACTGAACTGAACCCACACATTTAAAGAACACTGCTTCAAGTTAGAGGGCAAAACTGAAATACCATGAAAGGAAATGGCTGCTTTCCCAAGAGATTTGGTATTTGGACTGAAAAATATTCCAGTGACATGGGATGCTGTGCGATGAACCTAAACAATACCTGTTAACTTATCAGCGTTCTTGATAATGTAACAAAAGACACTTCACATGCCATACCAAAAAGAGGGGTACTTAAAGCAAATACATGGAGAAATAGGGTTGATGCTATTCAAAGCTGCAACGTTGTACCTTATATAACAGGAATTTTAAAAAGAGTTGCTCTCTCCCTTGTCAGGGTACTATTGATGATTCATAGAAATGCAGTTTCTGTATTCTAAGCCGATTTAGTGTCAGGCTTTAATTTCACAAACAGGCTGTTTCAAATATAAAAGCTTAATTGGTGGTATGGGATAGAAATCACTCATTCTAAGTCCTTAACAGGGGTCAAAATAAGCCTCAAGTTGGATATAATAACTAGATCAAGAAAGAACTTTCTCCTTTTTTATTTTTATTTTAAGAACAGCTCAACTACAAAGAGAAAAAGCAGTTTATATGTGGTTGAAGAAAGGTCAGAACTATTAAAGTTTGCTAATAAATAATGAAAGAACGGGGTTTAGAGAACATATAGTGAGTTACATAGTATTTACTGCAATCACTGTTTGTGATAGTCTCAAGAAAAAGGTGTAATCAGAACATCTAGGACACTTCAACGTAAGGAACCCTGATAAATGAAGGCACCATAACTGGACTCTTACTCAAAGATAAGACTGACTCTTCCTCAGGGATTTCAGCACAAGGTCACTTCTCTAATTATTTTTTCCAGACCAACACCCTTATTTTTCTCAGATTTGTAAGCAGTTCCCAAAAATTCCCCCAGGCACATGCCCAAGTCCCTCCATTCTTCAGTTCCTCCCATGAAAAATGGGAGGGGTAATACTTTCTTTCTCCCAGTTCTTGCGTGTTGGTTCCACCCAACAATCCAGCCTTACTTACATACCATTAGTCTGCTAACAGCAGATTTTTCTTTAACAGTTATATCCTACACCTATAATTTCAGCCAGGTTTCCTTCTTTGTTTAAGTGGCAGCAAATGAGTTAAGCAATTTGCTACAAACAAACTCCTGCTGTTTCAGAAGGAAGAGAGAAACAGCGAGAAAACCCTTGGTTATTTAACTGGCAATGCCTGTCTAACTCGCTGAGTCTTCAGGCACTCATGATCATTTGTAAATCTCTACTTAACTCCTGTTCTCAACCTACTAAGTTTTCAGCTTCCATTAACAACAATAAAATGCAATTTCAGCTGTTACTTTGCATGCAGAGCCACCTTAGTGCAAGGCTCTGTTTTGTTTTAGGTTTTCAGTATTATTAAAGGATTAGCATTACAGTCAACTCTGAGTGGCAACTTCACAAGACATAAATTGAGGGGTGAAAACTGAAGCATTTAACAAACAAGCTCCGTGGAGAGGCTCTGGACAGAAGAAATTGCAAACATGAAGCCATTTGGAAGTTTGGAAATTTCCCTGTATTATGCTATATATAGTCTGCTCTCTGCTTAGTGCCTGCTGGGTTTGTTCTTCTGCCTCTCCCACGGAACCTGTGGAAGCACAAAGCCCTGCACACACTGCAGTGACAAGCTGCAGGGTCTCCAGTTTGGAGGTACAGGTTGAGCCTCTCAGTGCTGCCACAGTGCAACTACTTCAGGCAGCACCAGTTTGCCAGGGTGCAACAGAACGAGCTGTGTCTTGTGGAAAGAAGACTCTCTATCCAGTGAGGTTATAGAGAGGTATGATTATTCCAGGCCTGGGTGCATGGGGGATAGTTCCTTCAAAAACATGCACACCTGGTCGAGTTAGCAACTGGTTTATATGCAAGTAAGTTATACATATTTATTATTTCTTCATGCATAAACATTATTTTCTGAGAGAGGGCAGGACTATTATAATGACTTCAAGAACTGATTTCCATTTTCTCCACCCCGTGCCACTCCTTCCTGCGCCTCTGCTTTTCCTCCTGGGAATTCGGGGCAGGGTCTCTGGTGGTCTTTGGGGATGAAGTCAGTGGTCTTCCTCTCGTGAACTTTTTACCTTTTGCTCAAAACTGCTTCAAACCAGACTTGTTGGCAACTGTAACTGGTCTAACTGGCGAATTTCTCTACTTATCTTGTTCTTTTGACATGTTTTCTGATTTATGTTCGTTTCATAGGGTATCCTGGCCGTTTTAATTAGTCCAAGAGGCTGTGGGGCCTCTTGGTATGGCATCTTCAAGGACAGGTCTGTACCTTGTGAGTTTTGCTGTATGTCATACAGTGAATTTTGTAATAACTACTAAGCAAATTCTATGATAGGTATATCGATCAATAACATTATCAATTAATAAGCATAAGTCGCCCCAGTCAGCTGTACAGTCAGTGTTAACAACCCAGGGCCTAAAATGAGCTGCTGTGTTCGCCCCACCCATCTCACCCAGCACATCCCCATGCCCAGCTAAGTGCTCATCTTGTCAAGTCCTTTGTGAACCCACAAAAAACATAACCCCACCCTCTCTTTTCCAAGGGACAAAAAAGAGTAAGAATTTTTTCTGGCATATCAGGGATGAATGAAATCAGCTCAGTGGCACATCTGACAAGCACTGGAGTCAGAAGAAGGAAGATTAGAACTTTTCTTCAGTTACAGTTACTTTTCTTCAGTTCTTCCCTTTAGCTTTTTGATCTGCAGCCTCAAAGACTTTATACTAAAATCCATCTGGGAAAAGTAAATTGAATGCCGACCATCAGTTCAGTTGTGGAGGCAGAGATGGCTATGAGGGCTACACAAATTTGCTTGGGATTCTCGAAATAATAGAACACAAGAGAATATTTCAGTTGGAAGGGACCTACAAAGATCATCTTGTGGCTGACCAAAAGTTAAAGCATGTTGTTAAGAGCCTCTTGAACACTGACAGCCTTGGGACATCAAGCACCTCTCGGGAAGCCTGTTCTTCCCAATGTCCACTCTGAATATTCCCTGATGCAGTTTTGAACCACTCCCATGTCTCTTCTCACTGGTTCCCAGGGAGAAGAGCTCATCACTTCCCTCTCCCTGTCCCATCCTCAGGAAGCCGTAGAGAGCAATAAAGTCACCCTTCAGTCTCCTTTTCTCCAAACTAGACAAGCCCAGTCTCCTCAGTCACCCCTCACAGGAATACCAAAGCTACAGAACCCAGGATAACACTTCCCATCTTAGTGCTGCAATTGCCTTCCCGCACTGCAAGGCAGAGGAATGTGCTGGGACATGGACAGCTGCGATTAATATTGATAACCAAAAGCACCTGAATCACCATCTGTATCAGCAGCTCATTCCCACCAGCTTTACCTGCAGTTCCCAGTGGATGAGCCACAAGACTCGAGAGGGGATGAGCCGTACCTGACTCCTGCTGAGGAGGCTTCTCCTTCTTGCTCACGTTGGTGTTGGAGTGAGATCTCTTGCGAATCATTGACATGAGAGACCTTTGGGGAAAATGAAATTGCAGATTGTCATTCTGTCCTGCATTACACACTGTCAGAATGAGCAGGAATGTGACACACCAACAGCTTGCTTATACCTGATTATACAGCTACTTACAAAAGACTCATTTAGCAGTTCTTGAATGCAGATGTATGCACTGAATTACCCCCCACAATGCCTCCCATCAAAATGCACCAAAGAAACTTATTTCTTTTTAACAGACATTAGGCACAAATCAAAACACTCCAGATTTGAATATTAAAAGACAGTTTCATTGTGACACACAACAAATCGAAGCTGCTTTGCCATAATAAATGGAAAGAAGAGCTGTAGATATTGAAGTATTGTTCTCCAGAGGACACTTAAATATGGTGATCAGTATCTCTTCACCATCTGCAAGTTTGTAATCTTCTTACAGTGTCAAATAATCATTCCCTCACTATAGTCAAAATGTAGTCCAGGCAAGTAAATGATTCATCTTCAAGCCCAAGCATAAGCTCCTGTGCACATCTGATGTGCCAGTGGGGTCTATGACTCCCTACTGAGCACTGCTCCTTACAGAGTGCAGAGACATCCCTGGCATAAAGGGGCAAAACTGTTCCAGAAAAAAGCAGCATCCAGTGCCTACACTCTGAAATAACTTCTACACACATAAATGTCACAGTGCATGAGGAAATACTTTGGCTTAGCTACCACAGGGCTTAAAATGAATAGTTTTATCTATTCCCAACAGTAAAGGGCAAAATTTTAAACAAAACAAAACCCCACAATATGTCTACACAGTTAATTCACGCTATGCATTAGTGAGAAACAAGCGAGCAAGCTGAAGGAGTTAAAGGACATAAAAGAAGCAAAAGACCCAACACAACTGTTCAGAACATGTTTAGTTTATAAAAACCATGCAAGATGCACAAAGGGATGAATTCTCCCTACTAATCATCTCTATTCATAAATTTAACACAGTAGTTAACCAGACTCCTGTATGTCACTTCTATTACAGAAGGTTGGAAAGTGTCATCAAAGTCCATTTATTTTTAAAACCAAGCAGACAACACGACATACATGTTGTCAGCTTCTAAAATTAACTAAGCACCCTTTAGGGTTTCCTTGGTCAATTCATTTGGGTCTAATGCCTGGTACATCATAGATTGATCAGCCTCTTTGATAGTCCTTTGCAAAAATCAGGCCCAGTTTTGGTAATTTCACCCAAACTGCTCAATGATGGGGTGATGATTTTCTGTTTGGGGTTTGTTTTTTTTTTTCTTTTTAACTTATGAAAGTAATTGTGGGAACTCAGTGGAACTTGTTCTTTATTATCAGTATCCAACAGGAAGGGGGACACAGTAATCCAACATATCCTTTGGTTCAAAGGAGTTTTCTTTGCAGTAAAAAGCATTTCACAAGCCTGTAATTACAGCTATCAGGTGAATAGAAAAAATAATCTCCTAAATCTAAAGGAGACAGGTATCTCTCCTCCTCCTCCTCCAAAGTCACAGTCTAGACAATCTGTTAGGCTTGGCAAGGCAGACACTGTTCTAAACTGGTCAGGGTGTTCCTCTGTTGGTAGGTGGGGCATGGCCCCTGTCCTGCTGGTAAAGAGCCCAAGACAGGTGGAGAAAGCCTTTTTTTTCCTTTAAAAAATGCCTGCTTGGATGCAAACACATGTAATGAATTCTGCTTGTGCAAAGCATTCATACTGTGCCCTTTGATTTAGGCACTTACCGTATAGGGTTGGGAGGAGGGGGCGGAGGCAGAGGAGGAGGGGGCGGTGGAGGAGGAGGAGGTGCAGGATTTTCAGACTGCTGTACTCGTTTTTGAAGTTCATCAACTGTGCAAGAGCAATAAAACAAATGAGTCAGTTCTTGGGTTCTCATATCTGCTCTAAAAACCAACTCTGATGGCTGAAGAAAGAAAAGGTGACTTATTAACTAAAGGACAAACAACAAGACTGAACCACACAACTGCTAGGAAGTCCTATTTTCAGCAACACTTGAACAATGTCCTAGACGCACAGGATTCCCATTTAACCAGTTACCTCCAACCTGAGTTACTTCTGAAACTAAAATTCTCCCTCATACAGGATTCTTCATATAAAATGATAGAGCAGAGAAAACTTTATCCCTTTCCTGTGATGGTCTATTTGAGGCTGCATTTGAGAATGAACTAAAAAGAGATGAAAGAAATTGCCAGTTTCATCCTCCAAACTTGCTGATGGTGTGGGTTTTCCCTATAAAAATGGTCAAAACTGCATGGTAATAGAATGGATTCTTTCTGTCCTGTTTTTGTGTCAGATCTAAAATACAGAACTTACTTTTCTACACTTGAAATGCTGTAAAATGCAATTAATGGGGAAGGGCAGAAACAGAGAAAAAAAAAGGTCTTGGATTTCTTTTAGTTACTAGAATTCTTAGCAATTTTTCTGCATACAGCGGGAATTATGGCAGTAGCACAGAATCCAATTTCCAACGTGGATATGGGTCACAGGATGTGCTGGGTTGGTATCCCCAAGGATCACTGAGTTCAACTCTTAGCCATGCACAGGTTCTTTGCTCTTGTAATGAGGGATTAAAATTAAAATGACAATATTTTACAGTTACTTTTAAACTTTAAAAAGTAAAAAATTAAAAATTAACTGAGTGACTTTAAATTCAAGGTACAATCTTTATGCTGATAAATTCCTTCTGAAGGACAAAAAAGCCTGGAAGGAAACAATCTGCTGTGAAGGTTATTTCTTTTCCAAGGCAGATGAGAACAACTCACATGCTGCCCAGGCACATTTTTAAGAGTGGGTAATGTTAAACTCTAACACAAAGCAGTTCTTCCAAGCAGGACTGCCAACAAGCTCAAAGATAACCCTGCTCTTGAGGATGTGTTTCAGAAGAACATGGCTATACCATACATGGAGTCTTAACTCAGGGTAGGGACTTCGGGCCCTTGTGATGGGGCTCAAATGTTTCTCTGACCAGGTATCAAACTCAGAACTGGCACCTGTTTGGCCTTGAGCTGAAGGAGGACTGAAAGCAATGCCACACACAAATTCTTAACCAGCCATGGCCCCACATTCCCTACAGTGAGGCCACACACACCAAGGGCCCTTTTAAAAGCCATTTTGAATTCAGAACATTACAGAATCACAGACTATTCTGAGTTGGAAGCGACCCACAAGGATCATCGAGTCCAACTTTTAAGTCAATGGCCACATGGGGGATTGAACCCATGACCTTGGCATTATTACACAATGAAGTTTTAACCAACTGAGCTAATAAATTTCCTCATACAATGGACAGGATGCTACAGGTAAGCCAGGCACTATCCTGACTGCAATAACTACAAACCTGCACTGCAACAGTTGCTCCCTACTAAGTATTCTGTGAAACTTTTCTGTTTGTACTCTTTGGGTGTTTTACACCCTAGAAACAAGCCGCACACAGGAGCTGGCAAGGCTGTTTCCCTTCAATCACTGACATTGAACAAAGTATCTGACCACAAGTAAGAAATCTAGACGTGTAATCCTCAGGGATATGAGCCATAACAGCCCACTGGATTTGTTTGGCTAACTGCCTTCGTAGGGCTCTGAAGGCACTACTCATCCTTGAAATAACTGTTTAAATAAGAACAAGCCTCCCCTACAGACCCTCTCACATCAGCAGAAATTGTTTTCTCACATGTTAATATTAAGAGCTCAATCACATCTTTATTTTCACTGGTGTCTTCTATTGCAAGACTATTAAATGGCTGGGTAGCTTGATAATTATGGGATGGTTTTGTACAATTCATACAATGAAGGCTCTAAAGTCTGATAAATCACTGGTTAGGGTTATCCCACTGTATTTTTTTTTAAACTAGGTAGGAGAATACACACTGAGTGTGAAGAACTGTGTCTTTCACACAGCCAGCCATTCCCACGTATGTGTCCATCTGTAAGACTCAGGGCAAACTAACAACAGTGTTTTTATACCTTACAGAAGTTTTACAAGGTTATTTTTTCACACACATTTTGGACATGATTGTTCTGCAGTTAAGGGCAGTTGCTGTACTTTATCTAGTGAAGCACAGGTCTGGCTCACAGCTACACAAAAGCTTCTGGGGTACCAAACATAACATGTATAATTCCATTAGATGCGCACCAATCACCCCCACACCTAGAGTTAATGTCTAAAATCAAAGTTATTACATAATTTTACCTGAATGCTTTAGGTCTCTAACTTTTTCTTCTGAGTGCTGACACTTAAGCTCTAGTTCCTTTTTATCTTCTTCCAAAAGTTCTAGTTGCTGTTTAAGACGACTAATCTCCTTATGCAGTGCTTGATTCTCTAGCTGCTCTTCTAATTCTTTGATCTGCAGTTGGCAAACAAGAGCACTCATCACAATAAAAAGCATTTTCTGCCCCCCTGTTGACAAACAACCCCCTAGGCACAGTTATCCTGAAAACATAATATTATAGTATAGGAGTGAACTAAAAGTCCCGTAAAAAAGAAATTTTTTTAATGGGAGCTGGAGAGATTTTTCTGAGAGATGTCAGAATTTTCTGTTATGATCCTAACTTGCTTTATCTCTTCTTTAGAATATGTCTTTAGCTACGAAGTACTTAAGCTGCAAGTTGTGCCCTTTTCTTTTTATAGAGTTTTTATCACATAATTAGAATTTAATTTCAGAACGTTTCCTCATGTGAAGCACAAGAACATTGACATTTTTATTCTCTTACTGACTGCTTCCCCTGACAGCTTGGTTATTTAAACTCCCTTGTCTCAACTCATGCAGATGCCAGTGGGTGAATTATGGAACACCTGATTCAGAAGCAGAGGAGCAATACCTTCCCAGCTCCCTAAATATGCACGTTTTGCTCTAGACCGATTACCAGAGTTCTAAGAACAGGTCTGAGGGTTAAAGGAAAGCTCATTTTCACGGGAAGCAATGGTGATTTCTCCTAGTTAAGAGATTTATCTAATCTGGCTTTAAAGAATATTTTGTTTAAGTCCTAGCACTTCAGATCCTATCACACCACTCTGCAGCATTCACCTCACATTTCCCTGCTCCAGTATGCCTGGCTTTCCCCATCTATTTCTTTAGCAAGACCCAGACTACTAATGTGAACTACCTACCTCTCACCTCCTGGTCTTCTTAGCTTATGCCCTCAAGATACTCTTTATATTACTCAATGTCCAAAACATTCTCCTGTCACCTCTTCACTTAATGGAACTTGACTTACTGCTTGTAATTGCACTTTACTGACATCCAGAATAGAACACTTACCCGAACCAGCCTTCAGGCTGAAAAGACTTCAAGTTTTGTACTTGCGTCTTAACAGTGACCCAGAAAAGGGGAATCACAATCTTCTCAGAAACTTAGTTTTTAAACTCTAAACTCTTACAGGGGATAAGATCTCAAATAACTCTAAATATAATCAAGACAGGACACTCCTTAAATTCAGAAGGGTTTCAAAGACTTCTCCATGAGGTGAAAAGAAATCTGTTTTACCTTTTGCTGGTGTTGAAGCCTCTCTTCTTCTAATGTGTGGGTTAGCTTTGCATTGTCATCCAAAGCCTTCAAAAGCTGTTGATCAGGAGCAGAATTTTGCAGAAGCAACTGACTCTGCCTTTTCATCTTGTTTTGTTCAATAAACATCTGCCAAAACAAAACCCACCCCCAACAAAAACAACAGTTAGGCACAGTCTAATGCTACCCTGGGGAAAATAGCAATTGGAAAGAAAATAAAGAAATAAACATCGTGTTAATGTGGCAAAAACAGTGAGGAAGAAGGTGAGAAGGAGGGGGAGAGAAAGTTTTAGAGCAATATTCACAGGAGCTCAGCTCACACTGAAAGGAATCAGGTGTTTGCCGAGAACCACCCACTGCTACACCTCAATTACCCACATGTTGGCAGCATTCAGAATTCAAACACACCTCTGAATTTTATTTCCTGGAAATGGGAACAATCTGACCCTCATCCTGGGAGCTCTGGAAAGATTAGAACTCTAGGTGGAGGATAAAATGTCTATGAATTTACAGGTTATCTCCTCAAACACGTCTGCAAGCCTTGGCATAGAGCCCACTTATTTGAGGGTTACCTGGATATGTGAGTGGTGAGTGAATTTCACTCCATGTCTGTATAATCAGTGTATGTACTTGCCCCAGGAAAAGGCATTTCAGAGCAATTTCAGCCTTTTAGTTCTGATCCTTGTGTTCTTTCCTCTTCCCAAGTTATATTTTTGGTATGGTGACTGAACACATTGTGTGGGGGGGTTAAAACAAACCAGTCTAAAGACTTGATACGGATACTGATAAAAATATCACACACTTCTCTAGGCTTCACCTAAGAGGTGCAGAGGCTGTCAGCACATGCAGTTTCTGTAAGAGATCTACTCCTTCCAGACTTAGGAACTTGGAAAAAAAGAGATTGCTTCCTGAGAAAAAAATTCCTAGGGAATTTATTCTGCACCTTGACATCTCTTTCAGGTCGAGGCTTCCCCCCCAGGCAACACGGGCTTCCACTTGAGAAACTCGGCTGTGCCTGTTCCTACAGCAGAAACGGGGACTGGGTCATGCTGAGGTCTCAGATGAGTATGCACAGGTCAGCAGAGCCACTTATGGCAGCAGAACAGAGAACAGCCTGAGAATGCAGGTACTCCCTCAGACTGTAAAAACACTGTTGTACTGTAGAGCACAGCAAAAGCATGAAGATATTTCAAGAATGAGGTATTAGAAATACAGAAGTTTCAACATATCTTTTCAGATTCCCATCCTATTAATTCACAAACCAAAATTACAGATACAACATATGGTTTCTTCCCATCTGGTGCTACTGCAATGCTGTCATTTCTTTTAATACAATTGGGTATTAAAGAAGTGTGAGCTGATGCAGATTTGTGGCAAGCATTCCACCCAGTGCTTTGCACAGACATTTCAACTGAGCCTTCTTAGCAAGCAACTCTCTCTCTCTGGCTGTGCAGACAGACCGAGAGACCCACTGACCGTGCTGAACTTTTGACTCCCAGCACCTCCTGCTTGACCCTGCGTGCCAACCAGTCAATTGATGCAGCCCTAACACCAATAAAACCTGCAGTGAACACTTCACTGGGCAGAGCTGTGCCATGGGGGTGGGCAATAAAGGCCTGCAAGCACTTGATGGAGAGGAAATGATGAACACAGGCTCTAGTACTCCACTTTGTTATAAAACAAGCACAAATTGATGACAATACACGGGCTACTGTGGCATGGTGCAAATGTCCACTGGACATCAGCTCCCTGACCCAAAATTCTGCCAGTCAAACCACTGTGCTTACATCACCTTACAACAGTAGGGCAGCGGCAAAAACAATTCAAAGGCAAGAAAATTTCACAATCAAAATTATCCACAACAATCCATAAAGGTTTGCCTTTGTATTGCCACTCATTCACTGAACATTTTATATTCTTAAAAGAAACAGCATCTTTGAAATAATATAGAAAGGCACAATTCACTGCTTAAGATCTCAATACTCAAAGCCTCCTGTGTTCCTGTCACATCACTCAGAAGTTATTTAATCCTGACAGAAACAACATCTCTCTAAAAGCCACCTTTAGCAAATAACTCAGTTTACCCATGTGAACCTTCAAAGCAAAGTGAAAACTTGGATTTATTCTTTTTGGAATCTGAAAAATAGTTTCAGGTGATCAACTGCAGACTGTTATTCACCAAGTTTCTGCCACTAAATCCAACAGAGTTGTTCCAGCCTGAGGGAGCAGAAAGGTGCCAAAATAAGAAGAAATCAAGTAGAGCAACTTGATTTCTTCAACTTGAGCAGATACTTCACCAAATGTAGAAAATTCATATTCACTTTGTTTCATGTTCTTCTGCAACAAAATGAAAAAAATCCTTTTGAAGACCTGGGTGAGAATTTTTCATTCACAAGCTTTCACAGGAAGTCCTGCATTTTCAATTAGCTTTATAAATTGCATTCATGATACTGCAAATACATTCCTGATTACCAGTTTTTATACATATGAAAGTGTCTTCAACACTACAAAAAATTTGTTGCTTAAAATATAATGCTGCAATCAGACACATGGGAATTAATTTTTCATGGGGAGTCCCATCCATTTCAGAAGTTACTCACACACATGTTCTTTAAGTGTCAGCCTATTCTAAATGGAAGGGACACAACTAGACAGCACAGCCATGTCAGAGAAAGCAGAAAGAAAGCTGGTGATGAACTGATTGCAATTTTTGAAGAGACTGCTCTGTGTTTGACATAGGACAAAAAAGACCCTTAGAAATTATTTCTAATTTAAAAAAACAATTCCTGCTTCAGCAGTGAAGAAACCTGACCGTCTACACAACCCTGAATATTAATTAAAGTGACTGCTGAAAGGGCAAAACAGCTACTAACAAGATTATTTGGACTAGGTTGAACATAACCAATTGATGGATTAGTTTCGACTTTGCCACCTGCTAGACAATTATCTGCAGAGTATCCCAATCAATGATAGAACCTCAAGTTGATAGTGGAGGAATCTACTGAAACCACAACTGCAGTTAAAGGAAGATCACAAAAGAAAAGATTTTGCTTACACCTATCATTCTAATTTTAAAAATCTCCAAGTGCTGTGCAAACCAGTTATGCATCTTTCCCCCCTGAGTTTACAAAGAGAACCTTCGAAGTGCAGGAAGTCTGGAACTTGGCCACTTTCCATCAGTAGAGCTTGCACAAGAACTGGGGAGATGGAAAGAGAAGGGGGTGAAAATAATAGAAGTTTTTCCCTTGAGCTCAGTGGGGCCACACCTCATTCTCAGACCCTTGCTCCAGCCATTATGCAACAGAGCATTCGCTGCAGCTGTTTTTTGTTTACAGCAGAGCTGAAAAAGGAATTCTTCCTCATTAAAAAAGTTAGAAAGCAACTCCATTAGTGTCAAGCCCCTGGGAACACCAACCCTCGTTCAGATAACATTCAGGGTAAAACTGGATGCTTTCCAACTAACTCTTCTCCCAGGAGCAGAGTGAGGCTGAAAGAAATGCTTTAATATCTATGTGTGGCTAAACCTGCATCTGTACATCACTGGGGTATTTGCTGTGTGGAATAACATATTTGTCTTAGCTACAGTTTGAAGGGAGAAGACTGTCCCAATAAAGCAGCACTCTTGCAACACGGTAATCACTGGCTGCACAAAGTAAAATAAAAATCAGTGGCAAACCCTACAGACTATGAATAGAATAGCAAAAGGCAAATAGCAAGGCAGACTCAGATTTGGGAAGTCTCAAACACAAAAGAGAAGATCACTCAACTGAGCCCTTAGTTCAATCCTGAGCAGCACTGCCCCATCCCCTCCACAGTCCAGTGAGAAATCAGTAAGCCACTCTCACAGAGGGGTAACCCCCTCGCCGACATTTGTCATAGTTTACAGGAGCTGATGCCTTTTGCATGTGTACCTTAAAGCCTTACAGTCTTGTGTTCAGACCTGAAAAAGTCCCAGAGGAGGTAAGATCAAGGTACCTGTATCTCTCCAAGAGAACAGGCTGTTTGAAGGATTTTATATGATGGGGACAGTATGATCTTTTCTTGATTATGGCATGACAAAGCACTAAGTGGCTTTAAATTTAGGAGGCATTTGGATTAAAATATAACTCTAGGTGGGACTTTTAGTTCAGTGGCTAATCAGGGGGAAAATACACATACTCCTTTAGAGGAGCCAGAGACTAGCTCTACTTGGATTATCAAACTGCCAAAGAAAACTGAGCAACATGACCGTGAAAAAGGACATGCATAATATGGGCAGCCAACAGTCACTCATCTAGATGACTGATAATATTTTAGACTAATAAAGCTACAATACAGCTGATTTTTAGTTAGCTGGGTAATTGACAGACAACTTCTGAAGGGAGTATTTCTTAAATGTTACAACATGTAGCATTAGTACATTTTGTGGTTCAAAAGAAGATGGCTAATTTACTCAGAATGGCAGAACTGGAGTAGTTGAGTTAAGCCAATTTCTTGTCCATCATTTGCTTCTCACCACAGAGGAGCTTGGAGCATGTATTTTGAGTGTGAGAAAACTGAATTCCCATCAACAATGTGACTTCCTTAAAAACAGAGTGTTATTTATTTTACCAGCCTGTTCTGTACAAAAGGGCTTGTCAAATTACAGGACTCAATTCTTCGCTTATGAGGCATAGCTGCCCAAGGCCCAAAATAAGGGGAAAAAAATAATCTCTATTGTTATTTATTTCTTCATTTCCTGCAGTTCTCTCTTTCTCACGGTAGAAGCATAGTGATACATTCTATAACACTCACAGTCCTGCAGCATTTAGCCACCACCTAATACATTCAGAAGTAGATCATATACCACATCAAAAAGGAGGAAGCCTCTTCATTTTTTCCCCCCACAGATTAATTGCCTGAAAAAAAGATAGGGGAAAAGAGAAGGAGACCAAAGAGAGAGTTTCCTAGAGCATACATCTATTACCACTTCACAAGCCTGTTCCTGGGAAAAAGCCTGATGAAACATATTAGCATTACATCATGCTTCAAATGCAGTAGCATTCAAGCTCAGGAGAATTCAAGCACTAACTACTTATCATGTCTCTTTAATTATTATTTCCAGTTCAGTCAGCTGGACAGCAAATTAATTACCTTCAGGTACCAGTTGCTGCTGAATTACCCTGGGTAGTGCAGAGTGCGGTATGTGTAAGCAGAGTGGCTCCCTGAATGCTGGTTCTGCCATATCCACTTACAGATGGGAACACATTAACGCAAAAGTCCTCACAAATTAGACCAAAAGTCATAAACACATATAAGAAAGGGTTCTTTGGGGGCTCATGCCATCAAGACAACCAAATCCACTGCATGTAGCCTCACAAGTTGTGCAGACATCTGTTAAGAATGACAGTAATTTCCCCTGAGTCTTATAAAATGATAGCCACCTTTTATCTTTCAATATGGGAAGATTCAGTTCCAGAGTAAGTAACGTCAGCTGTGCACTGGGCCAGGCACGGGATGCAGGTATTTTGAGGAGAAACAAGTTAAATGCAAACATGTTGTTGTGCAATAGTTACTCAGAAGTGCAATTTTAATGCATCCATAAGTATCAGGCATTGGAGGGAAAGTCAATGAAAAGAACGATGCACGTAACAAAACCACTTAATTTTTTTAATCCATCTGGATCATAGTTCCTTTGAATGCAGCCTTTCAACTTCTCAACTGGAAACACTTTTACAGGTTATCACTTGGGAAACCTTTCATTTTTTCCCAGTTGTGCGTTTTGAGCAAAAGCCTGTGTTAGACTCAGATGTGACAGGAAGCCCAGCAAACTGCTGAGCAGTTTGACACTTCACTTCTACTTATCCAAGGCAGAGGCCAAAAAAAGCCCCAGCTCAATGTCACCTTTGAGAGCACACTGCCCCTTTTCCAGGAGGTTTCCACAGAACTTTAGGTGCAGGGGTTGTCTCTACACCAGCATGCACAATTCTATTCACTTGTGCTGCTTTTGGCTGGAATAGTTAATTTTCTTCATAGCTGATATATGGTTGTGTATTGGATTTGTGCTGAAAACAGCATTGATAATACAAAGATATTTTCATTGCTGCTAAGCAGTGCCTGCACAGAGTCAAGGCCTTTTCTGCTCCTCACCCCACTGCACCAGGAAGTGAGCTGGGCGTGCACAAGGAGTTGGGAGGGGGGACAGCCAGGACAGCTGACCCCAACTGTCCACAGGGATATTCCAGACCATTTGCAATCATGCTCTGCATGTAAAGCTGGGGGAAGAAGAAGGAAGTGGGGGGCATTCAGTGACCGCAGTTGTCTTCCCAGGCAGCTGTGTATGTGATGGAGCCCTGTTTCCTGGACAAGGCTGAACTCCAGTCTGCCCATGGGAAGGGGTGAATGAATTTCTTGTTTTGCTTTGCTTTTGTGTGAAGCTTTTACTTGACTTATGAAACTGTCTTTATCTCACCTCATGAGTTCTTTCAATTTTATCTTCTGATTCTCTCCTCCATCCTATCAGGGGGAATGAGCAAGGGGCTGAGTTGCCAGCTGGGGTTAAACCACAACACCACTTTACAAAATATTGTTGCAAGGCAGGATGTATGCTTAATAAACCACTTATGCAAGATTATTTTCTTAAACTCCTGAGATTTTTACATTGCTAAGACTTTCAATTTACTTCTCACACCACGTTGCCTTGCTTTTAGCTTACCTTGGCTGTATGTATTGTATTTTGCTCATCTTTGTGGAAGATGAGGGCTTTTCAGGGCTAGCCTCTATATTATTGCAATGGCCTTCAAGATACTCTCTGCCTTCCTTTGTTTTCTTATAAACTACTCCACAAACAGCTGAGAGATCTTAAAGTGTCTCTTAAAACCTGACACTAGAATTCTGGTTAAGCTTGCCAAGATTCCTGTGTTAACAACCCTGTTTTATTCAGGTAGGTACAGATTTTTCCATGCCTCCGCCCCTTACACACTCTATTTATTTAGTTCTTTTATGCAGATTCTTGTACCTTTCACAATGGATTCTGACTCACTTCAAATCCTCTTTGCTTTTCCTTCCCCCTCTCCACACCATGGCTGACAATATTTACTCAGTTTCTTTAGAACCTCTAAAGAGCATGAATTCTAATGTTTGAAGTTGGATCATTTTTGATTAATTAAATATATATTATGGTGGCACCAGCAGCATGACTATAATTAAAGCTGTATTTTTTTTTATTTTAATCAAAAGCTCTGATTTTCAAGTGTTCCCTCACTCCTGTATGTGCTTGCTCCCTCCCTCTCTTGCTCCACATCTTTCCTCTCCCCCACCTGTGTTCACTTCTGCACACGTGCTCACCCACCCATTATCTCTCACACCTGCACTCTCAAGTGCTCACCTTATGTGGCAAATCCTCCTCACCTGTCAACAGGGCAGGAGGCAAAGGGCATCCCTTCAAGAAGTAGCCCGTGCCAGCTGCTTCCCAATGGTCCCCTCTCATTGCAGCTGAAATGCAGCCCCAGAAAGGCAAAGCTGGAAGATAAAGCCACGCTACAGAGAAAGGGCTGAATCTGAACACACAGGCCAACAACCTCCTGAAGGGAAACTTCAAATGCCTCAGCCCCTTGGAAAGGCAACGTGCCCATCACCAAAGTTGGTTAAAATAATGCCAAGGTCATGGGTTCAATCCCTTATGTGGGCCTTTGACTTAAGAGTTGGACTCGATGATCCTTGTGGGTCCTTTCCAACTCAGAATAACCTGTGATTCTGTGAAAGCAGCCCCTCCACAGGCAGTGGTTCTGTATTTCAGTGATCTGAAAGACACATTTGGGCTGTTTGAGGTATCACAAATACTATTACAAAACATTAAGATGTGCAGTTCTACAGTCTATGCCGTGGTGACAACTGCATTACCTGGAGCCTGTATCCTTTCCTGAAGTGCTCCAAAGCACTGCACATACAGGGTTGCCCTTTACTCAAAGCTATTCCTTCTCTCAACACTGCACAGCTCACCACAACCAGCCATTGTGGCTTTTGCAAAATCCAAGCAAAAATTCAGCAGAAAATTTGTTTTTTTAAAAGGAACACTTTAAATGCACAGAGAAAACAAGTGGCTAACGAAAGCAAACAGAAAATCCCTGAACATCCTTAGCATAATCCAAACAACAGCTACTGTAAGCACACCCTAGAAAACTTAGCTCTCAAAACACAGCTTGTGACATGATCCATGGCAGAGGATGCTCACACAACCTCACTCAAGCATAAAGCTTTGCTGCTGTGGATGTAGTTGTGGGCCAGAGCCTGTCTCTAATGTCTCAAGGTCACTCAAGGGACACTATTAGTGTGAAACCAGGCCAATGACAACAGATTTTTAAAGTAATTTGAAATCCTAGTAGCCCCCCAAACACAAATGAGCAATGCCTTTTTTGTCACATATTTCTATATTTTCAAAAAGTTTCTAAAAATCTTTCTGAACAGCAGGATACCAAAGGAACATAAGCCAGCACACAAAGGGAACACTAATGCAGGCCTGTAGTTCACCGTTGTAGTGACTCCATTTTGAATGGGAGAATTTCATGGAATGACAAACTTCAAGTGAACAGCTACAGTGACAGTCTGCAACAACAGGGGCCCATATTCTTGGAAGGGACAACTACTAAATAATCAAAAAATCCAAGAAGTACTTGTTTGTAAATAAACAGCATTTCTTCAGCACTGTACTTAACTTCTTGCCTGTTAATTTTTCAGTCAATTACTAAAAGTACTTTCAATATAATCGTTCAAAATGAATATGTGTCTGAATATTAGTTATGAATCTAAACTGAAGGAACATTCTGGCCCTCAAGTATCAGATTATACTTTTATCTGAAAACCAGCTTAACTACACGCTTATTTCTGAGAGATGTAAGACCTTTACATACAATCGTTTATTGTCAATTAATGAACAGATGCACATAATTATCCTGTACTTCAGAAGACAAAGCAAAACAATAGCAGAAGCAAGATAGATACTGTAATAATGCATACTAAATGTACATTCTTACAAATATGTTTTCTTAAAGTTCTCCAACCTTTTTACACAGTCAGGGACAGAGAGCAAGTGCAAATCTGGGTCGATTTCCTTATCCCTAACTTTCAGATTTTCAAATTTACCTATGTTCTATGTCACATCTTTCAAAGTTTGTTTTGTTTAAAATGCTGGGATATGATTTTGTTCCTATCCAAAACACCCAAACACCCAGCAATGCCCACAAGATTAACAGAACACACTAAGTCTGTTCACTGTTTTCTATAAAGGTTCAAAAGGCATATATGCTCTTGCTGAAAATGATGGACTGAATACAGTTAGCTGTACAGGAGCTGTACAGCTCATTTTTTTTGTAAGAAAGAGCAACAGCAAAGGCAAAAAGCAAAAGTTCTCCCTTCTCAAAGCTGACTTTCTGACCTGCCTGCTGGCAACAATGGTTTCAAAATCTAAAATCCACTTCATATCAGATATCAGATATTTCCCTTTACAGGACTTCAATACTGATGACCCATGTAATTCTGATACACAATGGCTTTCCTTAAACTTGAGCTCCCTGCTAAATGATTACTTAGGAAGCCCAACTTTTATTAAAGAAAATATTGGTGCACAGCTTAGGATAGAAAACCCAAGCTCAGAGCTTTAAAAATCTGGAGTGCAAACAAAAAAAGCACATGAGAAAAAACAATCCAACCTAAACCAAACAAGAGAATGAAAGAGTTTGTTAGCATTTTCTAAGGCAAACACTGCCAGTCACAAGGCACCTGGGCAACCACCAGCCATTCCATAAAGGTGCCCAGTAACTCATTTTTCTTCTTTGGGAATTTATACCTTTCCTAGAACACGGAAACAATTTTTTTTCATCTTCAATACTCCCTGCAATAAGTTATTCAAAAGATACATGTTAAACAGCAGCTAAATTTGCACAAAACTGAATGAATATTGTATTTTTTGCAGCACTTTTTAATGAGTCCACCTACTTTTTGGGAAAAACACAGTGCTTCAAACTGTATCACTAGAAGGGCAGCTATCCCTCCCAGATCCAACCACTACATACATTACTTTGAAATGTTGTGGCTAACTAAGCCCATTATAAATTTAAAGCTTCACCTTAAAAGGGGACATAGGTAAGTCTGCATGAATAATTCTGAAGTGCTTTATAAATGATCTTGAACAGTAAACTTGTTTCACAAAGTACAGATGTTAGCTAAGTAGTACGTGGGGTTGTACAAGAACTGAGAATTGAAATCAAGTCATCCAAGCTGGTGAGTTTTTGCCCAGTTGCAATGTCTTCATTTTACAAGATCCCCTTTTCTCAACTGCTCACCTCTTGTGCAAATGACTCTGCTTTCTTCCGCAGGTTCTTTTCCAGTTCAAAGTTTACATGGAGCTCTTCATATTCCTCTACTGCCAGCACAGACACTGTTTATAAGGATAAAAGAAGATCAAAAATAAAAGTGGAATGGATCAAAAGAAGAACTAATGTTTGATTTACCCAGAGAAGCAGTTATTCCCTAGTACCATGAATCCTTGACTGACAGTGTAACCTAGTTTTACATTCCTGCATACAGTTTGCTTTGCAATGTTTGTCCTACTTGCTCTAAACCTCACCTATATGCACAATTACTGATCCTCTGAATGGAGCAATACTACTCTGTTCAGCCTCAAAATCTCCAGTAACAGACATCGAGTAGCACAGATCATATTTTGCCTCTTTGGGTCTAAGAGACCAAAGCCTCCAAAGAGCTTTGCTAAATCTATCAAAGATTGCCATGTTATTTTTGAGGCATCTGTATTTTTCTACTTGATTTGAGTGAGGCTTTATGTGCCCCTTTACAACAGAAATTTAAAGGAGCCCCAAGAAGAAAGCAATGTAATTTTATATTGCCTGTACTTAAACTGTGCTTACAAAAGCATATGGGGGGCTAAAGCTAATCACAGACATGCTTCCCACACCATTCTGAACAGGCAGCAGTCCAGGACAGCAAAGACAATCTGAAAGCACTCAATTATTTATTCTTAATGTCTCAGGGATCACTTGCATCATCTTAGTATAAGCTTTAGCTCTTACTGGCTGAAGACTAGTTTTCAAGGTGACGACACTGGGTTTCTAACACAGTTGCAAACACACTCCTTACTTTTTTGGAGATAAGCCTAATACCCAACAAACAATCCACATACTTCAAAAGACTTAAGGATGCAGCAAACTGTTAAAGAACCTGCTGAGACCACACACCTCTGTTACATTTCTCCAACAGTTTTTGTTGCTTATCCACTTCAGTTGTCAAAACAGCCTTTTCTTCTTTCAATTTATTCACCTATAAAAGTACAAAGAACACATTGAAAATAAGGGCATTTCAGTTAGTGGCATAAGACATATAGCACATACATAATGCAAGCAGCATTGTGTTTCTCAGGTTTGGCTTGATGTTAGGGTTTCCAGTGGGATGGGAAGCATTTTTACTCCACCTTACAGATGTCACAGGATGTCATAAAAGGGCTATGAACTAACCCTCCCATGGCACGTTCCAGTCACAGCTGCAAATATAAGATCTTTGGAACCTTTCAGGATCAGGCATCTGGTTGAAGTTATCAGCTTGCCCTTGACTTTATACATTTTAATAGTCAGACTGCTATTTTGTTTTTTTTCCTGGGCTCTGTTTATTGATCAAGAGCTGTCAGCTGTGTCCTTCTGAATGCAAGTGTAGCACAGACAGGAAGAGCCACTAAGTCCTGATTTGCATCAGTACATGGCTTATCCAGTTTTCAAGTAGGAATGAAACTCTGCTGGCTCAAAAAGCCAATTTGCTGGTCTAATTACCATGACAGGGCACTACCAATGGCTAAACTTAAGGATATGCTCTGTGAAGTAGCACCAGTGATTAAGATACATGTCCTACAAAAGTATTTCTTGCACATCTACAGGTTTAAGGAAATCCAAAAAACTCCCACAGGCTCTGATGGGCTGTCAGAAAGGGGAGGTGACAATTATAATACAGGCATTTGAACAGATCAAACAGATAACGAAAAGCCATGTGGCAGCAACAGTGGCAGACTGGACTCTGACATAGAAGGCTCCTTCCAGGCAAATGTCCCAAGTGATCCATCATATGGGAAGGCTGGCAGGACTTGGGATCAGATAGTATTCAATTAACTTCACAACTGAGTGTTTTTAGCAAAATTAGATACGAAAAGTACTGACTACACGCTAACATGGTCTCGCCTTCCATGGTACAATACATACTTCTTCAATTACTTCTACGAGTTTGCACCTCAGGTTTTCCAGTTCAATGGCTAAGGTCTTCTTTTCCTCATGAACAGATACGATTTGATCTCGCAGCTCTGCAGTTTGAGGAGGGAAATGAAAAATATATTTTATTCACAAACCAGCAACAAAGGAAATGTCACAGCAATGCAAGTACAGTTGAGTATGAAACACCTGAACTGTGTATCAAGCATCAGTTGTAATCAAGGTACAGCCTCAATAATTTATGAACCTTGCACAAGTGTCAAGTAACATATCTATAGCAGGGCCACAGTTTCAGATCTACTCTGTTGAGGTACCTGCCTTGTTCAGCACTGCAGTCTTTATTTGCATTCTGAATGATTCATTTCCTGCTATAATGGGGCCAATCCTGCCACCACAGAGTGTCCTCAGTCCTATTCAGGAGACTGTCACATCACAGACTCCAGTATGGAGGCAGCAGAAAGCAATTTTCAAGAGGTGTCCTTTAAAACAAATTAATGCACTTCTTTTTGGATCATGAGTTCTTGTCACAAGGGAAATAAACAAAACAACAGGCAGTTAATCCTTGGGAGGTTTTCACTGAAGAAATTGTCCTGAACAGCTGCCAATTTATAGTCTTTGTAACATTATGTGAACAGAGCCAGAATATAACCTTTACTGATGGAAGAGCTAATGCTTGTAATTTTCCCCTCAGAATTTTTGTTCCTTAATTATTAAAATATGAAATAAATTAAATTCGCAATGGAATAAAACATTTGATTATAATCACTTCTTCACAGGAGATCAGTTTGCATACATAATATATCAAGGTTTAGGTTAACATAAAAACACCACAAAAATAAAAATTTATTGATATATATTAGCTTTGAGTAAATGCTCTCATTCCCCACCTGCCTCCAGTATTTCACAGCACTGCCATTCACTGCATATGAGCCACAAGTTGAGAAATTGTGGCTAATCAATTGCAGATGATGATGACATCCCAGATGTCATTGTGTTTGGTGTCACATCTTGAAAAGGTTGATCTTACACCAGCATCCCCCCTTCCCAATCCAGAAGCCTCAGATTTTTTGTCCTTTAAATTACAGGCATACACTTTCTAAAGTTAAAAAAAGACCTGTTTTCCTGATTTTATGAATTTGTGTTTTTCAGCAAAGTGAATGGGGAAAAAAGTCTCACTGAAATGTATGGCCCCTGTATGAAGTTTGGCTTTACAACACATATATCAACCTCATCATCCAGAGAAAGCATATCCACAGACTACAAAGAGCCTCAGACTTTACTATCTTATTTGTGTATCCTTACAGAAAAGTAGGAGGAGGGAAGGAATCACTCCAAGAAACATCCAATACTTTGCAGATTGGTGAAAAACCTAAAGGACTTCCAAAACCTCCACCATGCTACTTTTTGTTCTTTAATGAATTCTTCATCAAGAAAGCTGATACACCAGAGCCTTTCTAAAATATTTCCTAATTTGACCCTGCTACCCTCCTAACAGTGTCCTCCTTGATCTGCAGCCAGTCTTTGCTCTCCCTAAATGTATTCCTGACAGGAGGGACTCCAGAAACTTATTTCCAATTCAGATGGAGTTGCATGGTGTGGATCACACCATTCATTGTCTCTTTCCTACATCTATGGGATGGAAAAATGCTTATTACAGAAGGATATTATGATACCTGATTTCTGGGGTGGGATTGTTTTAAAAGTTTTTTTACAACGTTCAGTCTTTGTTTTTTCTCAGAGATACTTTGTACCACTTCATTGTGGCTGCCGCATTTAAAGAGAAAACAATTAAGGTCAGGTTGAAGTTCAGAAAAGCTGTACTTGAATATCATCTGATACTGTAACTTGTAATCAGAAAAAATGTGGAAGGGGTTTTTTTACATGAAATACTTAGTATCTCCTGTCACCAAATCTAGAATGTGGGCATTCCCCTTTTTTTTGGATACTATGACACAACTACATACAGAATCACCACAGCTTCATCACAGGAATGAGAAAGGAAGGCTGATTTTGGACTGCAGAAATACAAGCTGCCCTTCAAAAAAGAACTAGAAATTTCTGAAGCAAAGCACAGATTTCTGTTATCGATATATTTCCACGTTGTCAAGCTTTGCTGTTTTAGCCAGTACAATAGTCCCTTTTTAAGATTTTTTGGTAGTAGCTTTGGAACATCAATGAAGTTTGTGTGTACAAAGGTACATAATGGAAACAGAAATGCAGAGTCCTGTATTCCAAGCTTTGAAATAGTGACATCGCAGTTGAAGCAACACAAAAATGTTCTTGTCCCTCTGCTTAACTTTTACCTTGTTAATGGTCTTAGGAAATATTTCTTTTACTGACTCAGTAACACTGAACTTTCTTAGCCATAGATTTCATTTCCTATTGCATTGTAACTTACTCTGCAGGCTGTATATCCCCACATATGTTGCACAGTATGACCACCAGCCCACCACATTCTTACAGTGTTTCCTGGAAATTCTTTGATTCTGACCACTCTCAGAAGCGTGACTTGGAACCAGATGGATCTCTGGTCCAATCCAATCCTGCTGTTCTTCAGAGTTCTGCCCTGTAGGGTGGTGTAGGACCAGCAACAATGCTCACCTTTTATTTGCTGCTGACAATGCACAGAATTGCATGGTCCAGAGTTGGCCTCTGTGTCTGTGGATGATTCGTCCTCATCAATGTTAATCTCCTCAGTGATAAACTCTGGGCCCAGTTTTGCCATATAAAGCATACTAATTCTTTTCAAGGTCTTATTTTCTTTGTTCAGCTGAAAGTTAAGAAGCACAAACAGTAAGAAGCTGGTTAGTCTGTCTTTAAGCTGTGCAAGAAACAAAGTCAACTGGCTTTTTTCTTTATCATTAAAAGATCTATCAAGCAAAGAAGACAAAGTAACATTAGATTAAATGTTCCATTCAATATTAAAATGGTCTGAAGACAGGATGTATGTCCATCTTCTCCTCTGGCACAGGCTTGAATTCAACATGATGCTTTACCTATGACCTTTTTTCTCTTAGTATTTCTGTTTAATACTTTGTGTAGGTTCAAATCAATCAAATCAACTATCAAGCTCAGTTAATGCTGCACATGCTTTGTGACAGCTGATTCAGCTCCTTGCCCTTAAGCATGTAACAGCATCAACATGAGTCCCAGCTGAATGACCTGAAGGGGAGTTTGTGGTCCTGAAAGCTCATGTGGTTTTCCCAGCTGTATCAATTGGTTAAATAAAAATTCTTACCTTCTCCTACGCCCTCTTTTGCTTATAAACTACAAACATCACACAACTACTATATTCCCAGTCACAACAGAACTACCTCAAAAATTTTTGAGTTGTTACTGTAGAGTCAACATGCATAAGATCAAAGTCGTATTATAAACCAATTCTTTATGGGTCAGACTGCAAGTCAGAAACCACTCTGGGTGGATGCTTGAGCCCCTGACTGCTTGGTGGATGATATGAAGAGGTAAAGGCAACTCTGACTTCATCAAGATGCCAGGAAAAACTGAACAAGGTTGCTGCAATGTTTCATCATTTCTGTCACTGCCCTGCATTCAGACACTCCTTGGTAACAGCTCCCTGCAAGTTCAACACTGGGTTGTAATTTTCTCTTAATTTTCTCTTTTCTGTAAATATATATATAGCTAGTTTATGCATAAACCTAGTTTGGAGGTTTTTTTCCTCTCCCTCTTCTTCCCTTTTTACTCTGTCTTGGACATAGACAGGTGCATGTCAGGGTGACTGCGCACCCTCCAGCCAAGCATTTCCTGTGTTCAGGTTTAAGAATGAGTCTCAAGTTTCTACTAATGACACACTACATGTCAAAATCAACATGGACTTCAGAAGCCAAATATGTCCCTTTAAATAGAACATACACTGTATAGTTTTTCTTGCCCTGAATTTTTACCTAAGCAATTCTCTTTGATCTCCCTTTTCCTCAGCCCCTCAACTACAGGAGATTTACTCAGGAAGTTCTTAATGTCATTCCCAAAGAATGAAGCTGAGCAAGTGGGAACGGCGGTGTGAGGAACCCTGCATGGTTTAGTCAGCTCACAGCAACAAACACATCAGCTTTGAAAAAACAGCCCCATGGGGTAAAGCGAGTCTTTGAATTGCCCTTGTACATGCATTACAGGGAAAGTGCAGAGAAGAATAAAAGTTGCATAAATGCGTTCATTTTCTTACTTATATGCTGATTGTCTATCTTATGCATTCTAATATAGTGTCATTATGCAAACAATTAAGTAAATACCTCCAGAAAGTACATTGCTAATGCATCTAAATTAAAGTGATTTCTTGCTGGTGTGATTTTTACCATATCTAAGGATGTACTTTGGGCAGGGAATAGGGAGGGGGAGAAAAAAAAAAGAAAGGAAAAAAAAAAGGCAGTCAGCATTGCTAATGAAATTTGGTTCAAAATTGCTGTAATCCATTTTCTGATGAAGTGGCTCTGATGCATTTTACACAACCAAAAATATATAAGAGAGATAAAAACATTCTTTAATAATAATGCACTTCTGATGAGATGGAATATAGAAAATTACAGACTTGCTAAATTCATCAGACTAGACGCAATCAACAGAGCAGTGGAGGTCACCTTTCCCCTGCCCTCGCTTTGCTTTCATAAACAATCACCTGAAATGTAATGCAGTGGTTGACTTTTTCCATTTGATTTAGACACTGAAATGCTCATTATTGTTTTATATTTCACACAGGAGAGTTTTAAAACTTATTTTCCATTTAACCTAAATGCTTATGAAAACTAGATATCAGGATGTTGTTCCATGAAAATAGAAACTAAATTAAAATGGGTATTTTTTTTCTTTAAAGGCAGGAATTGTCTTTTGCACCTCACACATAACTTTTGGTTTTTTGCCACTCCGAAAGTATTTCACAGATCCACGAGATTATAAAAAAAGACATCAGGGACAGGTATACAATCTTAAGTTTAAAATAAATGAATAGATAAATAAATAGATCAGATAAAAAAGCACTAGCATGATTTTTCTCACCTTAGAAGCCAAAGCCTCAGCACTTTCACGGCACGTCTTCTCAATTTCAAGATGGTTCTGAATACAGTTTACTTCCTCAATAACCATGTGAGAAACTAAGGGAAGAGTTCCAAAATTAGTCAGTATTTTCCTGTGCTTGACACAGGCTTCCCATGATCAGAAACAGTAAATCATTTTCTGATAACTTTCAGTGTTCAAATACATGGAAGTACACACTTAATCTCCACAGACAGGAACAGTTTTCAACACTGAATATTTGCTTAGTTTCTTTAAGCAACTCTCTCAAGCCATGTATGTAGCATTAGAGGGGCAACTGTAGAACTGAGCATAAACTTCTGGAAGCAGAGGGCCAGCAGGAGCCTCCCTGACCATCCTCATTCACCATCATTATCTCACCAATACTTGAAGAATCAGAGTGAGATCTTTAGGATTGTCCCTTAAGATCACCATCATAATCCTCTTGGAAATTTGGTATGGACACCACTTTCAGAAGATTGGAACCTCAGTACTTTTAAACATCAAGCTTATCTCAGGTGTGTTAAAAAGAGTCTTTTCACTTTCCAGTCTTCATGTTTGCATGGTATTTCAAATATCATCACACTTGCCAAACATGCTGTACATGAAGAGTCTGCAGGATGGGCATTTACCCCAAGCCTGGAGCAGGTTTAGTAGGAAATGGAGAAAGAAGTTAAATTACTAAAGTCTCCATATTCCCAGTATCTCCTACAGTGTGTGCTCCAGTGAAGTCAAATCACTGCCACAGCACAGCTGCTTCATCTCATTCTGCTCCACCAGGTTCAAGGCTGCCTGCAGCAGCAGGATGGATGGATGCAATCCTGATGGAAACTCAACACGCTTGCACTGCCTGATTTTTGACAACTTCAGCTGAACAACCCAAGTTACTATATGGCTTTAGTGTCTGAACTGTTTCTTATTTGAAGTCTCTCTGTGCTTGAGCGTGCCCTAAAATCAGGACTGTGGTTTCACCACCTACCTCCACTGTCCACTACGCAGATTCCAGCATGCACACACACAGGGCCAGGACTGAGCTGTCTCACTACATCTGAAATACAAGACTCTGCTACTACATTTCATGTCACAGCTGGAGGAGCAAGAAACACATCTGTCCTAGGTGGAATCCCTATTACAATAATGAGTACATATCACTCTGTCAAAGACAGGCAATATTCTTATATTCTTAGAGTGAGCAGGAAGTTATGGAACAAATCTTATTTTCTAACATAGGATACTAACATGAGTAAGAGGGAATTTAAAAGTACAGATACATTTTGGGTTGCAATTCCACTCAGACTTGCAGTGGTACAAGGGTACTTCACTGGTGTTGAATGTCCTTTTCTAAGTGACAAGCTTAAAGCTGCACAGGTGACAAAAGTAGAAAAGCCATGAATGGTTTTCCATTTCTCAGGCTAGCACCCCTCTCATTAATGCAATTCCCCCTTGGCTCATGGAACGCTCATCCATCCCAAGTAACAGCCCAGACCCCAATTCTGTAAGTCATCGAATGGCACAGACTCTTCTCGGCCCACTGTCGGGATTTCAGTGCTCAGAAGGGAAAATTTGCAGCTGAACAATACTTTGGAGCAGGCACTTTTTCTAGTACTTCCTTTCATTTTCATCAAGATAAGCTTTAACACATAGTGATTTCATACCATTGGGTAGAAAATCCCCCTTGCTCTCTTCCAAGAGTTTTGCTTAAATACTAATGAGAGATATTTAAGTCCCCTTTGATAAGATGGAGGTCATTTTAACAACAACAAAACAGGACTTCAGGATAGAAAAAAACAGTCCATCAACAACTGCTATTTACGCAGCTTTATACTTAGTATCAACTGAAGTTTTCATTATTAAGGTTCATTATTACCAAGAGAAACCAGCAACACACTGGTTTGCTGCATGAAAGAAACAAGTTCTACAAAATGTGAGCAGACAAAAAAAACACCACCAAAAAACCCCCAGGGCAGAGTACAGGAAAATCTTTTTTAAAAACTATCTTCACATGAAGTCTTCTAACAGCAGAGCAACCCCTTTCTTTGGTTGTCTTTTTATTTCCATTTTTACTGACTTTGGAGACATTACCTGCTCCGTGCATGCCATACCAGCTGCTACATTTAATCTGAGAGAGGAAAAGTTTCACATAGTACATGTCCATATCTCTTCTAATTTTTTCCTGTCTAGCTCTGGGAACTTGGAGCAATGAGATGCTTTGGGCTGGATGAGGGAGCAGTGGAGACAGAGTTGCCCCTATTTCACAGACAGGAATCTAATGGCCTCAAGCAAGGCTAAAGTTAGGAAACAAGGATTGGGCTCACATGGCAGAACTAGGGATTACTCTTGGTTCATTTAAACTTAATTAACCTGCAATTATGATTAACTCAGGGGAAAAAGTCTTTCCAAATTAAATACAAAAAATATATTATTTCCTAAGTCTGTCTAAAGTTCTTATTATGTCAATATTAATATTCATAAAGCAGCACTAAGTGGCCTGAAACATCTCTAACCTTGACAGTTTTTTTCAGGGGTAATAATAATCCGCAGCAAATGCAGGCCAACCAAAAACCACTTAACTAATTAGTAGTTGCAGTCACCGAGAAAACATGAATCAACACTGTTATTACAAGTGGCACATTTGAGTGGCATCTAATTATGACTTGATGAGCACGATACTTGCATTATCAACATTACTACTGCATCCCATCAGGGACTAAAAGCCGCTGATGGCATTGACTGCGAGAAACTCCCACTCAATGGTACTGCAGCACCCAACAATCTCCTTGGCAGGGGCACCCTCACTAAATGACATGTTAAGCATAATTACTGGTAGACATTGTAAATAAACAGGATTGGAAGTGAAAATTGTACCAAGTGCATAAGACACAATCTGACACATTGGAAGTGGCAGCCTTAATTGAGAGTTTCTTTGACTGCTCAAGATCATTTCAACTGCATTTCTCGGAGGACAGTGATTATAACTGTGGAGACAGACGGCATAATGGTATCAGCACTGCTGACAGAGCAGTGAATTAAATTGTATCTGCTGTTGTGTGAAAGCCTTGATGAGAGGTACAGATCCTTAGTGGTCTTATCATTATAACACAATGGTCATGTTGTCATCAACCTTGCTGGCTCCAATTGAAAAGAAATGATTGTGTGTTGAAGCTTTCCCCCCCACCACCACCTTCTATCTCTTGTGCTCAATAGAACCAATTTTCAGAGAGCTATGAAATCACGCAATAGGGCCTAAAATGCAGCTGCTTGGCATACAAACGGGGCCCCATTAAACTGGAATCACACACAATATGTGTTTATGCCAGGAGAACAAATAGAAGCTGAGTACAGGCCAAGTTTATTCACAGACACAAAGCCAATGTAGCTCTTCATCAATATAATTGCCTTTTATATTGTCGTTTAAATAATGGGCTCTATTATTGCTTTAAAATCCTAATATTCCTGGCATTTTATCACTATGTTTACAAGGTATGTCCTTTAAAAATGTGAAAGGAAGATAAAAGAAACCTATAAAATCTTACAACATCAAATATTACTTCAAATTTTAAGCCTTAACTACTTGACATTTTCTGCCACACTCCAGTATTCCTCATATCGTAACAAAAACAAAACAGGCAGCAGTTTTTTCCAGAGAAATTACACTTCTTAGAGAACATTCTTGATTCACAGAACAGTTATCCAAGATCATTCAAGGCAGTAGATAATTCCTGTTGATTTTAGATTATTTTCCATAATTGTATCATATGAACTGTTATAAAACAGAAGTGAGCAAATTCCTCTATTAACACAGTCACATAAAACTACAGACCATGTGATTGCCTTCTCCTGCATTAACTTCATCCACATTTCTGAGGCTTCATCGTGCAGTTCATGGTACTGGTACAAACCAGACATAACAGACCACAATCCTACTGTAATTGTCTCTTCCAAGGAGCTATTCCACTAGGATATTTCCACTCCCATTAAATGTGCTTTGTTGCTTCCAGACACCACATGGTTTCAATAGAACCATTACCATAAAAGGGTAAAACCAAATATTGACATTCTCACAGCCTAGACAAGATATAACTTGCTCTAAAAATTATCAAGAGAGGACAATTCCTCCTCAAAACCTTTATTCTTTTGTCTGTGTTTAATGTACTTTTATTCCTTCATGAAAAAAATGCTATTATTATAAATCTCAGCAACAGTATCAAATCCCATTCATGTATCATTCCAAAAGTCACTTGCAGGATCCAGGTGAGATAGAATCATATTTGTAGCCCTGTATTTTCACCACTTTGCACCTTGAGAATGTCTACCTGTGCCAGAGTACAAATGTTGTAACAGCAGTTGGTCTGACAATGGCCAGTCTCACTGGATTAGCTCCTTAAAACAGCAAGTGGACCTGAATCTCAGAACTCTTAACACTCCCGTAGATTAAGCAGAATTATGTTCATAACTGTCTACACCGAGAAAATCCCACTAACATTATCAGCTTACTTTTCTGAAACTCCTCCAGTTTTTTGACAGCTTCATCTCGTTCTTGCTTGATTTTGTCACACTGTAGGAGAAGAGAAAATTGAAATAAAACACTGATCCCAGTTATTTAATTAGCAGTCAGTCACAACATGTAAAATCAACAAAAATCAGTTGCCTGCACGGTAACACACAGAAGCCTATCTAAGCATGATTTCTTTTTCCTCTCAGTCACGTAAGATCAATGGAAATTACGCATGAAAAATTCATTACCCAGAGTATTTCCTAACCAAATTGGCAAGTTTTACTTGATTTTAGGTTACAATTCAGAGCTACTGTGAAGGTATTTTAGGGGAGACACATTATGCAAAACTGATAAAAGCACTCATCCACGTTACACCACAGCAAAAGTGATACTTTGCATGTCAAAAATATGCTTTAAGTCTGATTTCTTTAACACAAATAGACTTGAAAAGAAGGCCTACATTTCTATACCCAGCATGTGCAAGGGAAATTAGACAATAAACAGGAACATGCTGTTTAGCTTCATAACACCATGAGCAAAGTTTCAGCCTTGTAGAGGGGAAGACACTAAATTTTATGCTTTAAGGATTTCCCTATATCCCAATTTTATTAATTTTAGGGTCTAATGTTCACACTGCACAGGCCTGCAATCAGTGATCTTATGATGGAAAGGTTTCTTAAAAGAGAAAGAATAAAACAGACATTAAATAGACTTCTCTAAGAAAAGCACTTCTATAAGTAAATGAAAGAACTCAAAGAAATGAGTAAACTTCACAGGAGAGACAGTCAGTGATTAACCACAGTGTGAAAAACACATGACCCAGGGGGAAGTATGACTGGCACACAATGTGTCTTACACACACGGCGTACCAGACATCCTTCCTCACATGCAGCTGTGCATGTTCACAGTAATAAAACAACGTAACACCAGGAGTTAACTTCTGGAAGAGATCTCTGTGACTGAGCTCCTTACAGTGCCACTCCAATTACAAGGATACTGGTCACTGGAACAGAACTGGGAGGAAAAAAACCTGAAATAATTTTGCTCGATTTTCAGTTTTTCCACATGAGGAGCCACTTTGAGTTAGCTGGGAAAGGAGCCTGCTGTTAAATAACAAGAGGGGGAGAGCCCAATTCAAAGGCAGCCAAATTCAAGAGAACCCTTCTATCAGCTCTGGAGGACCTTGGATGAGACCCAAAGAAGGATCTGCTCTTGGGCAAGGTGAGGATGCCATTGGTGTCACCTCAGGGGCAGCTTCCACAGAGCTGACAGCTACCTGTGGGAGCAAAAGGAGCTGCACTCAACAAGCCCTCTCTCTTCTCGTGGCACTGGCACTGGGGTGAGGAGGCAAGGGACAGCATCTGAGCGGGGGGAACACGTCAGTCACAGCTGCTGTAAGGTCTGTGAGACAAGGCAGAGCTGTGGAAGGAGCAAGACATGCTGAGCAAGCGGCGCCGGATGAGGACTCACCGTTTCATGTGGCCCTGTTAACAAAGAAGCTGTTCAGAGAATTCTGCACAGGAGAGGTGGGGAAGGGAAATCTGTGCATGAGTCCTGCTGCTCACTGCCCTCCCCCTCAGTTTCCTCATCACAAATTGGTGTTACCTTACTGGCAAAAGTGCAGCTGGAGAACAGAAGGCAGCACAAGACGCAGAAAGTATTTCTATGGTTCCTGCAGAGCACAGTTCTGCTGCAGAGGGGGATTGGTGTGAGCTGCTGCCTCCTCATAGTTCACAGGAATGACACTGTGGCCACACCGGCATACCTCACCCACGGATTTCTCTGCACACTGCAGGCTTTCAGCTCACTGCACATTAAGTGAGCCTTTAATGCTCAGTTTAGGAACCAGGAAGATCAGCATTTTAAGGATTTGATGATCTGTTGCCTGTGGAACTCAAGGACACTTTCCTACTGATGTAGAGGACACGGTACACTCCCTATCCCAACGACAGGAAAATCTTCTAAAATGCTCCAGCAACACAGCAGCTTTCCCTGTGCAGCCAAAGGGGAAGTTAAATGACCTATTCCACTTCACCTCAAGTGCAGTTTGCAGAGAGCGCTCCATTTGGACCACGGCAAGCTGACTGTTCTCCTCATAACTGTGACATTTCTCTGCACATTCAGGGTCTCTACGGTTGGCTCTCTGCAGAGCAACTCCTGCTCCCAGTTGCAGCTTTTCCAGTATTTTCCTTTTGCTGCTACTGTGCTTCAGAATGAAAGGAGGAAGAAAAGGAGAGCGGGAGATTGCTGCCCTTGCTGAAATGATCAGTGCAAAGCACTTTGCCTTCTGTGTTGTAATCACACCCATGCAAGCAGATCTCTTACAGGTGCTTCCAGAAAAAACAAAAACCCCGGTTTATCTCCCAATATTTAGAAGTTGAGATTGCCTTTAACTACTTGTACTCTTTCAAATTCAAAAGCTACACACACAAAAAAATTCCTGTAAGTTACATTTAATAATAAAACCCCACTATCAGCCTTTAAAATAAACTGACCTTACCTTTAAAACAGAAAAGTTTAAACATAGAAAAATTTAGAAGTGTGAGCTACTCACAAAAAGCTGCACAGACAACTTAAAAATTCACAACCACCTCACTTTTCAAAAAAGAAATTTGAGGCATACACAGTACCATTGCTAATTGATAGAAGTATCACTAATCCTAAATATTAAAAGGCAAACAGCATAACATTACTATAAAATCTACTCTTCACATTCAAGCACATGCAACTGCTGAAGAGAAACAGCTTTCAAGTTGTAACTAAGTTTCCCCTTGTCAGTATTAAGGGATAGCTCCATACTCAAGAATACCCTTGAATAAAAATGAAAGAATTTTGTAACTCCTTGGTTTGTTGGTCAATTTTCTGTTTTAAACTTTATTTTTTTAAGAGTTTCAGCTTCTCTGCAAAGGCAAATTGTGGGGATGACAGTGTGTGTGTGGATCTCTTAAGGTCTGAGGTGACTGACCCCAACACCAGGCTGCGGTTCTGGGCTGCGGTTCTAGGCTGTCTGGATCTCTTAAGGTCTGAGGTGATTGACCCCAACACCAGGCTGCGGTTCTGGGCTGCGGTTCTAGGCTGTCTGGATCTCTTAAGGTCTGAGGTGACTGATGAATGCATCCTTAAGGACCAGAGAGCCACCTGTATAATGTGGATGCCTTGTGGCCAGTAGAATCTCTCCATGTATGTGAGGTGAATTACTGACCAATAGTGTCCTGGCATGTTATATGTAGGAGTAGATAAAAGTGAAGCTGTTACTAAAAATAAAGTCCTTTGTCTTTGGTGAGCTTTCTGATCACGCTGCAGCCTGAGTGTCTCTGCCTCCTCGACCGCCGCAAAGCTGATCTACATTACCCCAAGAAAGGGGGACCCCAATAGAAAATGAGCACTTATTCTATTTTATTTAGTATATTTTAATCTAATATTTATACCACCATTATCCCACTTAAAAAAAAAAACAAACAAAAGAAACTGAAAATATTCCAATTCTGAACTAGCTATAGGAGTCAATGAGAATCTCTTAGCATTAAAAAGGCATTGAATCTGTATTTTTAGAAACAAATTCACTGGCCATTCATTTGGTGAGTAACTCCATACAATTCTTCATCTTTGCAGATACAAGTTCAGATTTGCAAATCCCATTCCATTTGAGATTTTTGACTTCAAGGTGCACATGACATGAGGCAGTACCTTAATTTCTAGTGCTGAGAACTGACGTGCTGACTAATTACAAGTAAATCATCTACATGTCAAAGATCAGTGTTCAAACCAAATACTGCTTATATAGAGGTGAATGGCAGTACATCACATCAGCCTATACTGGGAGCTACAACAACACCAGTATGGCACCACACCATCATGGGAACCTGACACTGGGGTGTGATGATTGGAAGCTGATGCACAGAACCAGCAGGAAGATGCGGACACATTGTCTCCACACACCCACTCCCACCAGCCTACTAACTCTGCCACTAATTCCAGGGAGGCCTGGGTTTCTTGTCTGTTCTCTACTAACAGGCTTCTTTTTTGTCAACTATTTTGCACATAAGCTCCTACTGACTTCAGTAAAAGGCCTTCAAAGGACAAAAACAAGAAGGAGATTGTTCTGTCCAGATATTAAGATGCAAGAAGTTCACGTAGTAGCCATATAGTCAATTAAGCCATTGCTAAGCAACACAAGACACAATTCTTTCCCATTTACACAGATTGTGAAATTTATGCAGATTTAATGCTTGTTCTAAAATTATGAGTTTGGTACAGTGCTTAGAAGTATCCAATGACATTTGCTATACTCTACTTACTGAAACAATGAGCATGTCATCAAGGCAGAATTCCTTCCCCATTCCCATTTGGTGACAAAACATATAATCCACTCTATGCATGTGCTTTAACAGAGCAAACACCATGAATGATGTATCAGAGATACAGTATTACACCTACTATTTTGGATTGATGTCTTGCCTTTTTTTTTCCCCTACTGGCAGCCTGACAAAACACTGTCAAAACCAGCGTTCAGAGTCATTTCTGTCTGATTAGCAAGTAGTCAAATATTTATTCATGATCTGACTCTGAATATGTCAGAACTGCATATTAAATCACACACATTTGTGTGCAACTGAATGTTACTTATCTATTTTGGGGGGACTGGTATGCATGTTTAGTTGGCTACTTCAATAAAAAAGGTGACCTAGGAGATGTAATCTGCCAGTATTATTTTTGCTTCAGTTGCTCTAAGTATTTAAAAATGCTAATTAAAAAAATGTCTGTGGCAGTGTTGTCAGAGACCCCACCAGTGGTCTCCACATTGGCAGTTTTACAAGGCAATGAGGAAGAGACACTGTGGATCAAAGATCTTATATCCTGCTCCTGAATTTTTATGCTTATTAGCATCCTTTTAAAGCAGCAGTGCTTTGAACAAAGTAACCTACATAAAAGTCAGTTTACTTTCTAATCTGAAGAAAAAACATGGAACAAAGAGCACAGATTTTCAAAAATTAAAATTATATCTTAAGTTAGCTGCCCTTTATCCACCAAGTTCCATGTGTCTAATAGAAACTGGGATAATCTCTGCATGCACAGCTCTCCTCTCAAAGCCATACAAGTGCAGTAGTGACTCAGAAAATTATCCCACCAAGTGTGTCAAAAGGACACACACAGACTGCTACCCAACTCTGGTGTGGTACTTTCCACAAATAGCCTGCAAGTCGCCTTCTAAAAAAATTAACTTCTCTTCTCTTTGTTCTGTCAATGCAATGACCACAATTGATACAAAGGAAGCAATTTTTGTACATTCACACTGGAAGACAGTAGTAGAAACTGGAAGAGAAGTCACCCACAACTTCCCAGACCTACAGGCATAGACAGTCTGTGCTACAGTTCCTCCAGTAGCAGGTTTGATGGTGCAAAGCATAAACTGAGACACAGAGATGCTAAAGAACTTTCAGGATTGCCCCACCCTGCAATAACACAAGGAATAGTTTCTTCCAGCATTGGCACTGTAAGCAAACATAACCATGAATTCTGTTACCAGCAGATTCTTTTTGGGGGGGAAGAAATGCACTTAGGTCCTCACACTAAACCACTTGAGTCCAAGCACTTAAACAATTAACCAGGACTGCTTACACAACCACAGCAATTTGAGGGATGGAGGTTCTTGGATGGAGAAAACTTGCGCAACAATTGAAAATCCTCCAGCCCTGAGCACGTGTTTAACTAATTTGCTCAACTGGGAACGTAATCCCCATGTGCTCAGGGCTGAAGGATTTTCAGTTGTTATGCAAGTATTCTGACAAACTTCATACCAGCCTCCAGAGGAAACACACATGAGTGGCTGGAGATATGCAGCTGTAGGAAAGAAGTCTTGTGACAGACAAGCAAGGAAGAAGGACCAGTAGAATGGAAGAAACAACCTCAGAATACCTCATTCCATCTCTATTTTGGACACAAAATATTTCACTGAAATTTCTCTTGACAAAGAATCCTAAATAAAAATGCAGCTCAAGGAAAGTCTCCTCATTCCCCACTCCCCAAGCTAAACAAAGCTTTGTTGAAGAAATGCCAAATTTATCATGACTTGTGTTCAGGGCAAAGCTGGGGAGCTGGAATTTCATGTGGTGGGACAGTACTGGTGTGGCACTCCTCACGTGTGATGGAAGCCAACAACCAGCATGGGACAAACTAAAGGAAGAGAGCAGGACCATGAAACCTCAGGCAGCTGAGGAAGCCCTCAGGCTGCAAGTGCTTTGGAGAGTAGAAGAGGAACCTGCCAAGGTGTTAAACATGCTCTTACTCGACTCCCTCTCGGCTGCTGTCAGAGACAGGATTCTGAGCTAGATGGAATCTTGGCTTAACTCAGATTCATCCTCCTTTCTTTTGAGCACTTCTTCTAAACAGTGAATATAAAGGACAGATTTCTTGGGATATCTCGGACTGGTGTAAGACAGCATAATGGGAATGCAACAACAAGTAAAGTGAAAAAGGCAGGTCAGTGGACAGGAGGGAGTGAGGCACAGTGTGCTGACCTCAGTGCATATACACATAATTGTTGCTAGATCATAACGGAAGGAGAGTTTCAAGTTTTCTTTAGTAATGAGAAAGTAGTTAAGGACAAGGTCTTCTTAATATTGCCTTGATTTGCATAATTTATAACTGGACTAAAAATGACCCTTCCAAAATTACTTCAGAAAAAGCCAAATTAAACCTACATACCTTGGCAGCTAACAGGGATTTGAAAACGAAAAGGTTTCTTACGTTTTCAGCTCACTAATACTGGAGAAAAGAGAATTTTGTTTACAATACAGTGTAGCACTGACTCACTCCTCTGCGTTCCTCCCTATCTAGAACTGATAAGAAGCTCTCAGTGACCACAGTTTCTTTTGGAAGTTTTATCTGCTAAAAACCTTTTGCACATTGACATGGATTTATGCAATACAGCACTGTCATCACATCTGTCTCAGAGTCCTCTGTCCCCACTGGCTTCCTCTCAGGATGCAGGTACGTCAAAAGAACAAGAGTCCTGGGTGGAAAGAGACACCTCACTGATACTGAGATACCTTAATTTTAGTATTAGAAAGACAGTTCAACACCACTACAATGAGAAATCTACAAAGCAGGCATTATTTCTTACTCCAATATCCCTGAATATTAAGAAAGGAAGCCTGCAGTAATGTATGAAGTTCAGGCCATACATTTAAAGCTTCCTTTCAAGATGGACAGGCACACAGATGTCACAGAAAGATGTGTGATACCCTGAGAATCCATTTTATGCTTCTGCAAGTTGAGATAAGTCTCCTACTAAAGACTGGGCATGATTTGAAGGAGAAAGGGGAAGACTTTAAATACCTTCAGAAATCATACTCCTACAATCTGAATGTTCAGAAAGGCTGGGTGAGGGAAGTTGTTCTATTCTGCTTTTCAGTAAGTCCCCTGGCAAATCAAGTCATAATAAAACAAGATATAGATCCAAGAGAAACAATTTTATCTAAACACGTGAGTTGGTCTCCACTCACACTGTAATCACAGGCAAAGTGGGTAGAACAGCAATCACTTAAAATATATTTATAGGAACTTTTCTGGAATGGGACAGCCAGTATAATTGTGGGAGTTGCATTCATTGCTCCTTAAAACATATATATACAAGTAATATTACTAGTAAGTATCAGTGAACTCAAAAAAGTAGATAACAACCTGCCATAGTCTCCAAAGTATTCTGACATTTATCACTTTACTATTAAATAAGTGATATATATACAAACCTCTTCTTTCGTTTTCTTATTTTCTGCTCTAAGCTCTTCATATTCGCCAATAGCTACACAAAGAAAAAAAAAAGAACAAAGTTAATATAGCAGCTCTTCCCAAATTAGCTCTCCATTTCATTAAATTGAAAACTCTTCTGTCTGCTTACACAGACTTCTTAAATAACATGGGTCATAAACTTCATTAATAGCCCATTAATGGCCTATGAACAGCATATCCTTCTAGAATTGAAGCAATTAGGAAGTGTCTGAAAAAGATGGTAGCTCCCGAAACAATCAATTTTTAATCAATGTAGAGTTCAACAATCTTATTGATTGAGTTCAAAAATTACAAAGTGAATATACTGGTTTGCAGTCACCATTTTAAACCCACAGTGGCTCAGGTTACAGATCAATGCCAGAAAGCACAGCTAATGCAATACACAGTATCTCCAGAGTAGCTGAGCACATTTCTGTATTTATTCATTAACATTTTCTTCCAACAAGAGAATTTTTTTGTCTTTAAACTCCACAGTGGAGATGAGAAAAGACTGTAGAATTTGCCCAAGATCACACAAGATCTCAGCTGCAGGGACCAGCAGGAAAGGTTTCAACCCCCAGGATTCTGGAAGGCCACTGTCTCAAACGAGGAAACAATATGCAGAAACAATCTATCAGCTACCAATTAAACTTTGTTGTACTGCATATCTTTGTGTACTTCTCCTAAACTTCTTACAGCCTCGGGATGTGCCATCACTGTCACAGCTTCCCGATTCCATTCTTCTTTCAGTGTGTCCCATGTGGGTGGTTTAGCCTTTGAGACCATAGAAACTTTACTGTCACTAGAAAGAAGCTGAATACTCTTCCAAACTTAGAGAAACAAACCTTGCTAGAAAGGAACAGTGGTCAGTCTTTAAGGCCAACTGCAAGAGTGGAATGAGAGGACTCCTGACATCACTATGGATCCTACTCCAGTCTGTCAGTGTCTCCTCAAATTTTAAGCTGTACCTAAAAGAAGCTATACTGGCACACAGATTTTATTTCAAGCTAACTTAAACCAGATAAAGGGTATGAATATATAATTTTCAGCTGATAATATCACAGATGTTAGTGTTTCCTCTTAACATCTGAAGACAAACACATAGAGTCTGATAGATCAGCTACCTGAAAACCCACCAGCCCTTTCTAGCTTTAGATAGTTAAACTTCTCCAAACAAGAAGCTCTCACAAAGTTACACTTTACATTGTGGTATCAGTCCTCTTCTCCCTCCTCCCCAGCATTTCAAAACCTGCTGAAACAAAACTAATTCGACTCACTCCTGAAAGTGAGGTCTACACCATCATTGTTCTGCTTGCAAGAAAAGGAATGAAAACTGTATCAACAGATATAATTCGAGCATTTTCATACCTGAAAATGGCTGTTTGCTCACCTTTAAGGCAAACTCATACTTGCTACCTGATACTTTACAAATGACTGAAAAAATACAAATACAGATTTGCCCCAACCTTGCCAGCTCTTCCCATGCTCCCTGAACAGAGGGCTCCGAATCACCAGCCCTTAAGGCACAGATACAAGAATAAACTACCAAAAATGAGAACACAAACTTACACAACACCCCAGTGACTGCCAGTGAGGGCTCACCTGTGTGAGACCGGGAATTAAACTGCCTGTGCAGGGCAGCCCTTCCCTCTTTCACTGCAGATCCCAATCCACGGCCCGTTTGTCATGGAATGTAAATAGAAAATCATCAGCCACTTCATGCTGCACTCACACAGCAACTTTCTTCAGTGCTTTGTTACTGTGCCCATCTTCTCACTGTCAATACAAAACTTTAGCTCTTTCTTGAATACACCTGATACTTTAAAATCAGATTGTTCTTCCAAGACAGGAACCATACAGATCCCATCACACAGATTGCTGGGTATGGATTTATTAAACGCTAAATCTAACAAAAAGCCTGCTATTTTTTATCAGGTCTGGAAATGGACATAGTAATTTTAAAATTACTACACACATTTTCTGGTGTGGATCAGATTCTCTGCAACGGCAGAAGAAGGAAGTTCGTGGATTATATTTTTTTATTATTGAGGGGCGTTACTGGGAAGTTTTGATATGAAAATTTTCAAGTGTTTTATGCACAATAAAGTTTTAAGACCATCTAAAGAAAAAGTCAGGAGTCTACATAACCTTCACTGAAGCACTAGGAGGCATAAAGGTAACAATGATCTCTCTGCTCTAAAACTACCTAGAACAATTAGTAGTCGGAGTATCAAGCAACATTTCACATGTTCTAAATCTCATATAGACTATTTAGCCTTAAAAACCCTCTTTGGTAGGTTAGGAGATAGGAGTACCACTCATTTATATACTGACAAACAATCAATCCTGTTGTACGCAGACTTCCCTAAATTTTCTCTAAGAGACAGGACTATTCTCTCTCCTTAACCCATGAAGGGACACACACTATCCATGACAATCCCCTGAGCAACTGAAAACTTCTCACATGTCACCTTGACTCATTCAAATTATACTATATGTAATTTATCCTGGAATAAAGACATATCTTACCAATACATTTGTGGTGAATGAAGCAAAAAAGTGAAGACATTTCACTAAAGGTGCTGCTATAATTCCAGAACTATGTATCATTTTCTCAAAGAATCAATACTGTGGCATATACTGGTAGTAAAATGCCCAAGTTGTACTCATTGGCCTCCAGCAAATCCTGAATAACTGCAACACATACACATCAGAGATCTCTTGGGATACTGTTACTGTCTGACACTAAATTAACTTCATCGTTAGAATTACTTCTGATACACAGTAGTACAACATATACAATTTATCAGTACATAAACCACATTTCTTTGCTTCAGTATGAGGACAACAGTACAACACATCTCAAGACTAAGGAGAGAAAAAAGCTGGAAAAAAATAACTGAATATTTTGGGATACAGCTCTTAGCCCACCCAAAACATATTCCCAGTCAACCCTGCTCTTTCTTACTGTAAAACAGTAAAACCCCAAAACAGCCAACACGACTGAACATAGTATGTTCCTTCACAACAATCACCACACACATTCACCAGCTTCTCACTCCACAGCTCAGCTGGCCAGAGGGGACTGCCCTGTGAACAGCATCAAAGCACTTTATCTGTATTAAATTAAGTAGGTAACTCTGTATGCAGAAGCTCCTTTAATTATAACTTAGTCTTCTGATTTTTTTGTGAACCTGTGTCTCCTGAACTCAGATTTGCTCACAAAATAGAAGTATTATCTAAATTAGATGTTTTATATATTGGATACTTCCTATGGCTAAAAAGCACTGATTAGTTAAACAAGGTCATAAGGGTAAAAGTATATAATGACTATAATTCATAGTGAACAACCAAAAAGACTCCTCCATTTACACAGAGTGAGGTGGTAAGACTCTTCCTACTCTTTTTATTGAAAAATTAATCAACCCCTTTTCTACAACTGTATATTAAAAACAGAAATTAAAGAAAAAAAATCCCACAAACTTGAAAAATGTTATATGCATACACCTTAGCATTTATGTTGCAAATCAGTGTGGCCTTGGAGCAAACTGAGAGCCTTTCCATGCCAAATCAATAAGTAATACCAATTCAGCATTTCAAACCTACTTATTTAACCAAAAAGTAAGTAGAGCTGTCAAAGCAAGTGTCATTCCACTATGGATACTTCCAGACTACGGACCAGGCATGTCATTACGGGTACAGGCAGGAGGAAGAGCTTACAGTGCAAGAAGTCCTCTGCTCCAGATGAAACAAGCTATTCATATTAAGTAATTATTTGGCTGCTAGAAGTAAACAAACACCTGGGGTTTTTTGATATATCATTAGAGACAGAATTACTCCTGTCAGCATCAGAGGCTTTAATGGAATTGCTGCCACCACATTCCTCCTCCCAGTGTACTCAGAGCAGGAAGAACTGGGCCAGGTGTGCTGTACAAACTCTCTCTCCAATAGCAATGGTCTCCCCAGAAGCTCAGCATGCACCAGAGCAGTGAGGTGCTGTCAGGAGGATAAACACAGTGATGGCTGTTGTGCATGAACACACACAGACAGGTACACGGGAAAAAAAGTCTACAGAGCAGATGACTAAAGCCAACAAGAAATTGCTCCAGCCATAAAAATTTCCCATCTGGCATAAAGGAGAATAAATATACTGAACCACATTAAGACCCTGTCAAGAGCATATTCTTAAACAGTACTACCTGAAATATTGCTGTCAGATTGTGAGTCTCTTATGCTCCTTAGAAGATATATGATATTTCCTTATTCAAAGCTTCTGACATTTTAAAAAGAGTTTGAAGATCACAAAGATCTTAATTAAAACAAAAAAACAAAACAAAACCCAAAAAACCTCACCACAACAAAAAACACAACTACAGTGCCACAATGCTTGGGACTAGGGACTAGAGACTGGAAATCATCACACTTTATGAAATCCAGCCAACAAACATAGAGCAAGCTTAGACATTTAGGATTTATCAAGAAAATGCAGATACTATAAACATGTTAACAATAGTTGTTAACCACTATAATGCACAAGGTGACCAGAAATGTGACTATGACAGTGCTGAAATGTAATTTTACCTAGTTTATAACTCCAGTTGTTTTGGTCACTGACTCCTGTTTTCAACTTAACAGAAAAGCAACTCCGGTGCAAGGTAACTCTGTCTTTAAGGGCAAAGTACCAGCAGTGCCAATAAACCCAAAGATAAACAAGGCAACCTTTCAGGCAGGTAATCAGCTACTGTTATGATTCAGCTGTTAGTCAAGTTTGCTACAACTCTTCAGGTTCTACAACCAACCATTAATAACACAAGATTTTTCCCAGTTGATTGGTTTTTGTTTTAAGTCCTACCCACAGGAATTATAAAAGCCAGTTGAATAGAAGTGTGCAGCATTGGAAATATCACTTTGTGTACAGTTAGGCATAGTGGTATTTATAGTAAACCTGCTTTATGAAACCAAGCCATCTCTGTTTGAGGCTTAAAACTCAAACACTTTTAAGTCCTAAATATCATCAACACAGAGATCATGTTTCTTCATGATGCTCACCTTAAACCTGGTAACGGAGCAAGCCAAAGAACAATCAGTATCAGGTATCTGAGTACAACACACAGGACTTGGAAAATACAGCATGGGGGAAAGATAAGCAAGCACATCTTGCACACAGAGCTTCAGTGTCCTTGCTGCTGTTCAGAGCTCTGCCAAACAGCCAAGTGAACCTGCCCAAGCCCCAGACAACTTCACAGCTGCCACTGAGAACTGATCAGGCAGCTACAGAACACCTGCCTCAGGTTCAGTCTGCCGACCTTGTTCAGGAAAAGTATGAGCAGCAGTTGAGATGTGACAGCGGGCAGCCACGTACGCTGCTGTTTGCCTTCCCCTCTACCCTTGGCATCACTTCTCAGACAGCTCATTTACCTGGTTTCAGGCAAGTTTCTCAAGACTAGAAAAACACATCCTGAAAGGGAAACCAAACAAGGGCTACTGAATGAATGTCCTCTGAAACCCCTCCAAACCAACTTGTGTTTTTCAGAAATCTGACAACCGACCATAATGTTACAGTGATATGAAGCCATAATGTCACTTTGAACACAACAAAGGTACAAGTATGTATACTCATTACCCCAAATATTCAGAGACAGCTTATCCTTGACCAACCATAGTTATTTTCAAAACAATACTGTTGTCTACATCTGGAAGCAATAAAGAGGAAAATTAAGAGACTTTCTAATCTTCTCTTTTTATGCTGCCTCTGCTTTACAGACCATCCTAAACTTGGGGAAAGTTGGTACCATGTAAAATAGCCTTGTTTTGTTATCAGTAAGAATGGAGACACTATCTGCTCAAACATACAGTATATAAAGAGTAAGCAAATTTATTTACCTACAGTAACAATATTTAGATTATTACCATCAAAATAATTTTATGCATCTTATTACCTTTTTGTGGCTTGGATTTATCACTGTGGACACCTCAGACTTGCCAGTTAACAAAATATAACTACTAATTTAACTATGTGTGCTACCACACTTTTTGTATAGTTTTAGATGAAGAACAGCAGACAGAGGAGTATTTAAATTTTTTTTCCACTGGCTAACTTTTGACCCATATAAAGCAATTTTCTCACCAGCCATACAATCACTAAAGCCTGTGTCAGCCTCACAACAACATACTACAGCTCTTGTGTTTAGGGATGAAGAACCACCAAGAACAGCACCTTACACCACTGGGTCTGCCAAGAACAGTTTCTATTTCAACAGCTCAAGTTTATCTGGGACAACAAGTCCTCAGGTTACAGTAACTTTCCCTTGAACTAATTCCCTTAGGCCCCTAAAATTTTGTTAGACATTAAAAGATACACAGCCTACTGGACGAGAAGACTTTCATACAGCAGAACTAAAACCCCACTCAAAACAATTTCAAGAGGCTCAGTTTTCTCTAAAAAATAACCCAAATTCATCTTTTTTGCAACTGATTATTGTCATTTTAACAACTGTCCTTTTGGCACAGGCAGTTCCTCTGGAGGAAACAATACTGGAGGGAAGCAGTCTGTCAGCTAAAAACCAGATTTGTAGCCTTATTTTTTGGTCCCCAATTATCAAAACACACAGCTAAAAGGTTATTGTTTTACACCTATTGAATCCTGCCAAGGCAGAATCTAACCTTGTGCATCTGGTAATCATGGATTTCCAATGCTAAGTGTATGAGAACAACCAAAAAAGTAAGCGCCAAAGCAGGTCATAAATAGTCGATAAATATTCAGATGAAATTTGGTTAGCAAAAGCTTCTTCTGTGCAGCAAAGGTGATTGAGCACATTCATGGCCAGAATAAATGACAGATAAACGGGCGCTGATCACACTGCCATAATTGCACTCTTTTACATAACTTTGTCCAGTAGGTCTTTTCCAAACAGCTCCTCCGAGGCTCATAGGAGAGCAGAACTCAGCCGTGGGGATTACCAGCAGTGAATTACTAGTTTGCACCTCCTGCACATGAAGCTGTGAGGCAGGAGGCACCGAGCATGTGATGCTCACTCGCAAGCAGATGTCCAGAATTCCAATGGTTGGTAATGCTGGTTCTTCAAACGTTGCATACCCAATCAACTAAGGCAGAAACTTTGCTGGATCTACCTGGCTGAGGAATAGACTGACCAACGGAGTCCAAAAATGGGCTGTTTTATGAGCATCCAAGCTCTTTACCATGCCCCTTCTTACAAACGATTAACTATTACAGTGTTCTAGTGTCTGAGTCAAACTATGCACTCAAGACACTGGACTGTTCTACAAAAGCATCAAAATTGGGTCACGCACCAAACCTGCCCAGGACAAGTGTTTCCTTTCATTTACAGTGGAGCTACAAAGGTTCTACAGAAACTGACAGCGTAACAGGGCGAGCCCTGAGCTACCAGCGGGAAGTTTGCTCAGTGATGTGGAGTGTTGGCAGGTGTTGGATAGGCTGGGTCAGCACCAGATCCTGCAGCGCTGAGCGGGACACGGGACAGGACAGCAGGCCAGGCACAGCCTGGCACCCAGCGAGAGGGTCAGCGGCACAGAGGGGCGGACACAGTTCCTCTTGGAGCCGGGCTCTGTGGGACCGACCCCGGTGTGTGCCGGCCCTGTGCCCCGCCCGGCGGGCTGGCAGCACAGCCGCCCATGTGCGCAGCCACATCGGCCCCGCGACACCCACCGCGCTCTGCAGCCCCCGCAGCCCCCCGAGCGCTCCCTGCGGGCACCTGCGGGGCAGCCGGGCCCGGTGGGCACACGGGGAAGAGCCAACACGTCCTGCGCCCCCGATTTATTCTATTACGGCTTTTATTCCTTCGCTCCGCCTGGGCAGCGAAAGGGGCCTGTGGAGGGACGCTGGGGGACGCCCAGGCCTCGCTCTGTCCCCCCGCCGAGGCGGAGCCCCCGCCCCGCGGCCGAGCCGGGCCCGCCCGGGAGCCGCTCCGCGCTCTGCAGCGCCGGAGGCGGCGGCGCCGCCCGC